>JAUMHR010000079.1:12008796-12036635 GCA_032361145.1 Enteromius fasciolatus
TGTAAAGCTGCTTTGCAATGATATGTATCATGAAAAGCGCTATACAAATAAATTTGAATTGAATTGAATTGAATTAAACCCTGCGCCATCTGCTCCGCTCTGGAGGGCCTCTCTGCCATCTGCTCCTCCCTGGAAGGCTTCTGTTTGGTCAGCACCACCCATAGGCGCTGCATGGGAGGGTCTTTGCTTTGTCTACCTTGTCCTGATGGTCATCAGATTTGCTGGCCTCACCCTGGGTCTTCACCTGGACTGGCTCTACCATGGCTCCCTGCTCTGCTTGCACCATGTGGCCCTCTGGACTGGCTCTGCCGTGGCTTTCTGCTCTGCCCGCACTGCCATGGTCCTGTGTGTTACTATCTTAGCTCCACGGCCCACGGCAACCTTAGCTCTATGCTTCAGGTCCGGTCCCACTTCCACAGGGACCTGGCCTTCCTTCCCTCCCCCTGTTTGCTCGACCACCCTTCTGAACTGTATGTTGAGCGTCTGGAAGCCGCTTTCTTCATTCTTAATTTCTCCCTCTAGTTTTGCCCCATTAGGTATTGACCGACCCTCGCTACCGTTCTGGAATATTCTTGCCTCTGCCATACCTGTTCGCCTCTGTTTGACACAGCCTTTACGACCATGTTTGTAAAAAAAGCCTTGCATATGGATCCGCTTGCCCCCCGTCTCCTTCATCACTGCGTGATTCTTCTCTTCCTCTCACTCTCTGGCAGAGCTCTTACCTGACAACACAAGCTCACTTTTACCAGAATAACAACAGACGTGATGTTAAAGTCCAGGGTTGTGGAACAAAATCCTAAAACTCATTCTGTCAAGCAGATGTCTGGAATTGTTTTGAAGCTGCAGTTGGGCACCATTAAATGATATAGAAGTATATGTTTGTTTTTTTGGCTTGAAATCAGAAAGCTAAGCAGCTGGTGGCTTAAGATTTAGTTGTGTTGATGTATTTTGTTTTGCTGAAGATGGAGAGAAGAGGAAAGAGAAAAATGCTGGATAATATGCAGCTGCTGATGGCAGTCCCAGGCTGCACCGGGTGACCTCATATAAAGAACATTTCCAAAACACTGAGAAAGAGCAAGTGAGAAAGAAAAGGGCCCGTTGTAACGTGGCAGCTAAAACAGCTCAGTAGGACTTAGCTACCACTTTTTTCATCCAAGATTCCTCTGCTCCACTGCATTCTCCTCAGAATTAGGAGGGACAAGCAGAGTGAAAGAAAGATGTGAGGAGAGAGAAAACGTGGCTAAAATTGATTTGAAGAGCTGAAAGCGAAAGAATGTCTAAAACATCTGTGCTTTTACACTTCCTGATGATCTTTTAAAGAGGTTAACTGTACTTCCTGTACTGGCTATAATTTGATAAATCACTTGCTTAGATTTGCACTTACAGTCTATCTACAGTATCTATCTATCTATCTGTCTGTATCACGAATAAAACTGAAAATACAACCAGGAATTCAAATTTGGTCATATTTTATTATATGCATAATTCAAATATCATATTTAAAAGAACACACATTTTAAATGTGTGTTCTTTGTGTAGGCTATATCTGGAAAAATTGGTTACAGAAAATAACTACAAATGTGATCATCAAGTAGAAGTTACACAGTGAGCACTATTTCAATTGTATGTGTACAGAACCCCTCTCTCTCTCTCTCTCTCTCTCTCTCTCACACACACACACACACACACCCAGAGAGAGAGAGAGAGAGAGAGAGAGAGATGCCATACTTCTATGATCACCTTTTTAAAACTGATTCAAACTGCTAAAAAATGACTTTAAAAAGTTGAATGTTCTTTAAAACATAAAACGAAGCTAGTACTCTTTTGAAAGTTTGTGCACCTGCCTGTGGTTCAGCTGTTCAATTAGGCTACTGTCTCACCCAGCATGCATTATTAGTGCTTAAAATGTTTAATAAAGGTTTGGCACATGGTTTACACACACACACACACACACACACACACACACACTGTAAATAAAACAAACAGGACTTAGACCTCCAGATTCCCAAACCGCAGGTGATAGAGCTATTTGTCATAAGTAGCCTACTTATGAAAGAAAAATCATCTCTACAGTACAATACGACAGCCTCATTACAGAAAGCCAAATATACTGGACAAATGTGCTTAACGAATTATATTTTTAAAATAGTTTCAAATTTAAATTCTACATAATTCTAATAAAATATTCTACAAAGTTTGATTTTGTGAATTGCGATTTAAATAGAGATAAGCAAAACAACCTACCCGACAGTAGTGGGCTCTGGGTGCAAAGTGTGATCAGGAGCCCGAGAAGAGCTCGTGCCCGTGCAGGAGACATTGCAGATAGTGCTTCAGTATTACGGCGATCCGCTACACTGAGGGAAGAAAGGCGATGGGATGCTCGGATGCTCCGTTGCCCGCTACCGTCAGTCTGTGTGCTCTTTCCCAGACGTTGTCTCCCTCTTCCGGGGACGAATGGGACTAGGGGCTACACAAATATTTTCAGGACAAGGCGTTGGAAAATGAAAGAGCATGCGCGCAATTTGGGAATCGGGTAATAGACGGCAGGAAGGTAGCTAGTAGCCTACCACTATAGTGTAACCCCCCCTCAATTTTCTAAATGTTTGTGAAAAAGTCTAACAAAAATGTTTCTAAGAAAAGTACCAGAAAGGAACAATCCAGTAAAACAGCGGTTATCGTCAGCAGAGGTAACATGGGAGTTTACAGTGTGTTTACACTTTCTTTCAACATCTGCAACTCATTTAAATTCGAGTTTTGTGTCTCATGAGCTAATATTACGTCTACGTATTTGTCTGCTACACATGCACGTTGTTTAAAAATGAGAAACTTCCATTGACGTTCTCACAAAGCCAGTTCTAAATACAGAACGTGCCATTTTGTTTTATTACTTAAACATTTCACTGTAAATTATTTTTACACATACAGTTTCAAAGAGCTGTTTTCTAATTGGTTAAACTCCCGCCTCCGATATTTACTGTAGCCAGCATGTTTTTAATTAAGCTACTTTATTTTCTTCTCATCTTCTGCAAGGCAATACATCTGAGTCTATTTTTTATTTGTTTATTTTTTTTATGTGTCTCAGCTGCTCCCTCTGCATATATGAAGGCCTATATGAAAACTATATTTATACAATATATCATGATTGTAGGGCACCCATGCACTGTAAACACCAAATAGCCAGTGGATCATTATCATATCATGGTATTAGCCTTAAAATTGTTATAAAGACATTTCTGTGCTATGGATGTATGCAACTACATAAATGATGAATGATAAAAAGGAGGCACAAACCGAGAAACATTTTTTCCTCATTTATTTATTTTTAAACACAATAAATGTTATTAGTTATCCCTTGAGGCAGACTCATTTGTGGTGGACACCGTTAGACTTCATCAGACTGCTACCTCCATCTGATATGGCATGATCTCTAATTAACTGACAAGAAGGAAAGAAAAGGAGACAATATTTTAAAACAACAGCAACATCAGCTCTGGTTTCGCTTGTACATAAATTCTTTATGACACCAGAAACTACCCATCAGCTAAATGTGAACATAACTGAACATAAAACCCCTAGAGACAGCAGAGCTCCAAGTACAGTTAACCCTGAGTAATGCATCAGCAAATAAGACTCCATCACAAACAATCACCGGACAGCCATCTCTGTCTGTCTCAGGGGACCATGAAAGAGGCAATTAGATCTGTGTGAGACAGAGGATTAAGAGGGAGAGAGAAGGAATAGGAGAGCCCAAGACCTGTTTTTAGAGATTATACTCAGTATGTAGTTTCTTAATACAGGCTGCATAATTAACACACACACACACACACACACACACATATATATATATATATAAATTTGTGTTTTTTTACTTAAAATATAACATGTAAAATATTTCTTTTAATTAAAATAGCTGAGATGGCAAAAGTAGATTTCTTACATTCTCTCCCTCGCTTACTTTTTTCCATTTTCTGGCACGACAAAGTAATTGACAGGCTGCACAGTGCCTGTCTTATCTTTGTAATTTTCTCTGTGCTTCTGTGACAACTGGGAAAAAAAGAGTCCAAAATGTTCACGACTAATCAGTGAGACAAAAGAGAGCAGTTTAGAACATGATCCACAATCACACCTTAATTCTCATTCTTACCATGCTGAAGTCCTTGATCTCATTCTGCCTTTTGAAACCAACGTTGTACTGGACCCAGTAGGGTAAGATACCGTCTTGGGTATGGGAGCTCAGAGGCATACTATTGTAAGAGCTTTTGCTAGAGGCCATCATTGCAGAGCGGATGTTTCGTAAGTACTTTAGGGATGAATTGCCAAACGTCTCCCCACACAGGAATTTAGAAGTGGGAATGTGTCCACAGTACCTTTAAATGCACAATAAACAGTTTATACAATATTGGTAATGTGTTTTTTTATAATTAACAGAAATTAACAGTAAGGGCCAAAAATGGTACGATTTTAATGGTAGCAGCCATAATAAATTCGAGTTTATTTAAATTCACAATCAGTTAATTGACTTGTATATTTAACATTAAATGACTGCACATTTTCTGTATCGTTTGAAAAGACAAATAGACCGTGAATGTCAAAAATTAACAGTCAAAATCAATTAATGGTGACACAAAAAAAATAAGGTATGTTTTACCCAGGCATCAGAGACGATGGGATGTAGGCTGTGTTGTTATGCGTAATGAGAGTACTATTTCCTCTGAAAGTCATGGCTGAGTAGATACTCTAGATACTATGAATATTATCCGATCATAAGCTGCTGCGCGTGACCTGCACCGCAGATGACACAACAAAAGGTTGCCTGGTAACCGTTTATTTTAGTGCAAACTAGCATAATCGTTTTTCTTAATATAGCTAATATGTCTCTATATAGAATAAATAAACTATGCTTCTTGCTCGAAAAATAATCAATCTGCTAAGAAGCTTTTGGGGCGTATTTGGTTTCTTCAAGAATCCTCCCCTGTGAGAAAGAGTTTTGACTGTGTGCGACTGCCCCCTGCTGGCGTCATCCGTCATCACATTGCGCTCGTGCTGAGCTGCGAGGCGCATCGCAGAGTGAAAGAGTGTCGGAGCGGATCTGACGAGTGTACTACATGTGCGCATAGTAAAGCGAGAGAAAATGAAAGCTCTTTAATTATTAATTACTCTTTTCATGTTATTGCGCACAGAGGATGCAGCTTGTGCCATAAGAGGATTTTTCCGGTTTTTATGTAGCGAATAAAAGCAGTTTAGGACATGATTTTATAAGAAGTTGTGCAGCGTTGTTCAAGATAGATTCACGGTCTTTGTGATGAAACCTTTTAATTCTATTTTAGTCTTTTGATTTTTCTTCGTTTTAAGTTGAAATGGCTTTAGTTGTGTACCTGAAGACTGCTACGGAGCTTCGTGGAAAGGGAGACCGCATCGCTAAAGTGACTTTCAGAGGTATAGAGCAATCTTTTTCATTTATAGTGGATGTTTTTGTATGTGTGGATATATGCATGCATCTCGTGTTATACACGTTAAGGTTTAGTATTCCTTCCATTTTATACAACCTATATAATGCGGTGGTGTTGTAACTTAAGGCTCTGATGAAAAGTTGTAGAAAACCCATTATTCTGAATCTGTATGTCTTTATCAAAGAACATCCAGGGATTTTTAATATCTTTTTAAATGACTGAAAACTATCTTGCTGGAAGATAGATGGTAAACATTATTTAAAGCGTGAACTGGTTTCATTATAGCTATACGTAACTATAGGCTCCCAGTTTCACTTGCACTACTGCTTGAATCATTGTTAATTGCAAGCAGTGCTTTTTAATCAAATGGACAGCTCAGTAAGCTACTGGGATTCTTTTACAAATATTATCTTCAAGGTTCCCAGATGTATTAAAGCTGAATAAAGTTGTGAATTGTGAAAAGTGAACAAAATTAGTTTGAACATTTGGTTTTTCCATCTCATCACATCTTGTCTTATTAGGCTTGCCTCAGCAATCCATTAGATTTCATGTCAATTAAATGTGGCTTTAAAGGCACTGAATATGAAT
This sequence comes from Enteromius fasciolatus, assembly GCA_032361145.1. Taxonomy (NCBI): domain Eukaryota; kingdom Metazoa; phylum Chordata; class Actinopteri; order Cypriniformes; family Cyprinidae; genus Enteromius; species Enteromius fasciolatus. The sequence goes on from JAUMHR010000079.1 coordinate 12,014,835, forward strand.
GACGACATTTTTTTCCTCCTGTTTTGTCCTCTTCCTCTTTTTTTCTTTTCTTTTCATATTTCAGCACCTTGGACAGTTGCTCAGTGCTCATCCGACACTATTATGTTTTTCATAAAATGTGTATGTTTGTATAAGAGAGGGGTTGGGAGACAAATACAGCCAGAGATATGTGTGGAGTTTTATGTGTTTCTAGCATATAAAAAGATAAATTACAGAATCGCCTTAGATAAATGGAGCAGAAATGAGCTAGGACAAACAACATTTTATTGCTAATAAAAAGAGAATGGAGTAAACATCTTCCATTATTAAAAGGAATCTTCTTACGGAAGGACGTTTTGAGAGAATTGATGTAGATTGTGACGGTCTGCTTTTTATGTACTGTAATTTGATTGAAACACTAGAATAATAGAAGTCATTTAGATGCATGGTCCTGTTGTACATTTCCCAACCCCTGTCTCTGATGGCAATGGCTATCAGCTCTCCCGCCACCCTTTCCTTCCCCTTCATTTTGTCCTTTTCCTAATCTTCAGCAGCCCCAGTGTGCAGGGATCTAGGCTGTCTGGAGCGGAAGGGCTCTACTGAGCTGTGTCCTGTTTCTCTGTGGGTTGCATAACTTATTTAGTTCCAACGAGTGGATCTGAGAAGGATGAAAAATCTCAATAAAAATGTTTCATCAGAGATAGAGAATTATGGGATGTATGAAAATACTGGCTTTTAAATGTGATTATGCTGGAATTTGAAAAGTCCTTGTGAAGACTGAACATCATTGAAAATACTGTTCGAGATTGTTCTGTTGCTTCACAGGTTGCACATCAATTTTTATTAAGTCGTTGCCTAGTTTATACATGTTATATGAGCTTTTAGCCATGTCTTCTTGTTACTTTGACCAAGGTGTTTTTATTATTCTGTTATGTTTTATTTAGGTTATATTATGACTTTGAAGTTAAAAAAAAATTCTCACCAGCTCAGCTTTTTGTGATCTACAACAGAGGGTAGATGTAAATGTTACTTGGGGGAAAAGCTCCTGTGAACAACAGCAAGCAGCAATGAGTTTAAGATGGGATGATGTTTGTTTCTCTGAGACTAAGAGCATTTTGTTGTCTGTATTTAGACTATATTTTTTGTTGTCTGTATTCTCAAAATATGTGGTAAATTTGTATTATAAAAATTGATGGCTGGGAAGAGAATAAGAACAAGCAGCACTGTATTGAATTGTGTTGTGCATGTTATTTTGGTGTCAAAGCCCTAAGTAGTGATTGTTTATGTAATTACCTTTATTAATTTTATCTACCAGTGTGCCTCAGCCAGAAAAAAGGAATTAATTACACAATTATGTTTGTGTAGGCTTGTGTATGTGTGCATAAGCTGGTGTGTTAATGTATTTGTATCGACAGTTCTTGTTTGCACAACCACAAACTGACAAATAGCACTGTTCTGTATTAGACAGGTCCCTTAGTCAAAGAGTTTCTTCTTGCTTTTCTTAATATCTGTACCTCACTCCTTCTATAAAGCAGTTTCACACTTCACTGTTTTAATGTGTTGCAGTTTTATGTTGTTGCCAAAACATGTCAGGGTTTGTGATGACCTACGGTCTTTTTGGTTATAAATAATCTTAATTTAATCCAAAATCCAAACTGAGCTATATATATGCACACACAGTTTTACTTGTTAAGATTTGTAATATTTGATATTGCAGTCTTTATTATATTACATAATCCCCTAGTTTCACAGACAAGGCTTAAGCTTGTCCCAGACTAAATTGCATGTTTGAGCTGTCTCGGATGGAAATATCTTGCTCTGGCATATCTTAAAACATGTCAGTGTCATTGTTCCGTGTTAAGATGCACACCTCTAATATTTTCTTATAAGGCATTTTTGTAAAAGTTGCTTTAATATTTTAATTTAACTAATGCCTAGTCCTGGTTTAGGCTAAGCCCCGTTTGTGAAACCGGGCCAATGTTTCTAATATATAGCACTGCTTTGATGCTATGCTCTATATTGACCTTTACATTTGTTTTTCTCCATGTAGGTCTCTCCTTCTTCTCTCGGGTGCTGGAAAACTGCGAGGATGAAGCTCGTTTTGAGCAGGTCAGTATTTCTCCTGCTATAACTCAAGAATGTTCAAGCGTGACACTAACAGTGTCGACCTCAGAGCAGCGAAACATATATACACTACAAATTTGATTTCTCTCTTCCCGAGAGAGGATGTGGTGAAGGAATCACTCGAGGAATCAGCCCGCTGAACCGTGACCAAACACATCACATTTATCCCCACTGAATCCTATTAATGCTATTTGCACAGACCCTCAGGCAAGCAACGCAGTAGTATGAAGTGGCAATAAGCAAGTGGATGAACCAGCTACATTTTTATTAGGCTAATACATTTTTGAATGACCGCTTTCTATACTCCCAAATATCCCTGCAGGTCCAAGTCTCATACTTAGATTTGGTAGCTTTGTAACTTTCTCAATCATAAATATGACTTGAGGATGTGTGTGTGTCAAAATGTCCCCCCACAAATATTTTCCGATCTTGTACCAATGAAGAGGTTTTTATTTGCCTTAATAGTAATTTGCTAGTTTATATATATATATATATATACTCTGTACTTGTATATCCTCATAGTAGGCAGATAATCAATTATGTTTTGCTGTTGGTCGTGATGGGGACTCCCACACTAGTCGTCTCACCTTTGAAGGGGATTGTTGATTTTTCTCCAGTGCTGCAAACAGCAAGCATTACAAAAATGCTCTTTGGATTCTATTTAAAAATCAAGTGCTGCTTCCTGTCTTGCTGATTGGTCTTTTGTCTATGTTAACAGAAATGGCTGCGTTTCTACTGTGCGTACAGTAAGATAAGAAAGAGCGAGTGACTCATAGTGACTAAATCAATAACAAAACAAAAATAATAATAATTTGAGATTATCCAAATGTGGAAGTTGAAGTTGAAGTTTTTCTGCTAAGTGGGCTGAAAAGCATAACTACTGTAGCTTTTGTGTTGCTTCCATGTATGCCCTATGACCTTTCTGATAGCCTCGTCATTTCCTTTCAATCTCTCCCTTATAGTTTTGTGGTAATAGTTTAATCATTACTGAGTGGTCAGAGAAGGCTGTTACACACTTCAAATCTGCTGAACCCACTCGCCATTGACAGTATGATTACATCACAGATTTCATACCAAACCCCAAAAGACACTTAGTACTGCAGGACATGCAGTGTCTCTCACTTTTGTCTTTCTTTCCAGCTTCTCTTTTATTTAAAAAAAAAAAGCACCAGCAATGCACCCAGGTTTATTAGACAGGTATGATCAGGTTTCATATTCATCAAAGTAAAGTGGCTTTTAATGTACCTAACACTGACATTCACTGAGAGCAGGACATAAACCGAAAGCAAACAGACTTTATTTAAAAGAGATGTCACATCTGACACACTTTTTTTTTCCTGATCATACGCAATGCTTAACTCATCCCCTTCCTTGTTCATCCATATAACTAGCACTGTGAATATGTTTTTTATATTTTTTTCCTTATATTTATATAGCTTAGGTATTGTTTATATTGTCTATATTGTTTTTATATTGTTATTTTTGGATCCAGTTAAGCAGTTTTATTTATTTAACTAATGCTGCTGTTTCAAAGGAATTTCCCCATTGTGGGATTAATAAAGGCAATCTTATCTTATCTTATGCTTGTGTGGATTTTCCATTGGTCATGACAGTTTCATTGTGATCAAAGAGCAGTGTAACTGAGCATTCAGACACACTGTGTAGTTGAGCACAGTTTGCATTGCCAATACGGAATATCTACATGCCAGCTTCCAGATTAGTTTGCTGCATCTGCACAACATAGATTCAACAAAAAGGTTTTGTGCTGCATAAATTGCTTTTAGCACACATTGTGTTGGTTTATGTTTGTGCTTTTACCCATTTTCCATAATTCCTTCAGTAAACCAAGAACTAAAACAATTTTGGGAGCTTATTAAGGTGGATCTAAATTCCCATACTATTTTATATATATATATATATGTATGTATATTTATTTATTTATTTTTTGTGTGAATTCTCCCTCTATCTCTACTAACATACTGTACTTGTTCTGAAAATGTGCTTCTTTCATTCTGTCATGTATCCCACCACTTGTTTTCTCACAGCATTTCTATTTCAGCACAACCAAATACAGCAGATTTTAATCCTTTTTATCTAATCCTGCTATGTGCAGCTGAGTACACCTTTCAGGGCTCTTGCCAGCTGTACTCATTGTACACTCTCAAATAGAGTATTCATTTGAATCAGAATGGACCCAGATATTGTTTATGCATGAGCAATTATTATTTTATCTTCAACAAGCTCACAGACGCTGGCAAAGACAAAAAATACATAATTCGATTTTGATAATTTAAACGGATATGTCTTGCTCTCATAGTAAAATGCTGAATTTTCTCCACACAATCTTTGGTTCCTTTTGTAGTGTAAATAATATCTGAACACTTCTCAGTACTGCGTGGCTTATTATTGCAGTGCTGTGGCACACTGCTTTAGGCCTGCAACCTGATGTTATCAGTGATGGACAGACAAGGTTCAAAGCAGTCTCTTTGCTGCAGCTATGTGCAAAATTGCCCTCCTTTACATCAGCTCTGCTGGAGTGCCTGTCTTTAAAACATTGATTTTATCTGCAGGAGTCCAGCTAGAAACTCTGTTGTTAACGGCAGCTGATGTGAACATTTGGCACTCGCACTCTTTAAGGCTTTTCTTGTGGTAGATGAAACATCAGAGGGTAGAATATCCTGTTCAGATGTGTACAGATCCTATTGCTTGTATTTTAGCAGTTTATTAGCAAATATAAAAGAAAAAGGCTGTGATTGATGGAGAAAGACTTTGCGGGATCCTTTGTGGCAGCCAGTTTCTTTTCAATCTTGCAATGTCTTAAACCAGGGGAATATGAAAACCAGGAAGTTCTTAAACAGCTTTCAAGGAATAGTTGGAAATATTTTGACTTCACTTTGGTAGACTTGTAAGTCTTTTCATCTGTAAAACATAACTTGGCATTAACATTTGTAAAAATGGCAACATATTTGGTTGTGGGAGATATTTCGTTCATGAGCTTCTATGCTATTTATATTCCACCATACATGGAATTGATTTGACTTATTGGTAGATGGTATAAACATGCCATCTGGATTTTATTTATAATTACATGTGCGATCTTTCAGAAAAAAATTCTCTGGGACTGGTCATTGTAGAAGCCAAACAAGCTCAGAGGTCTTATTAAATACAGAAAAAGCTGTGTGGTTGGCTGTTTTTCTTTCACGGTGTCAGTTATTTTTAATTTAGTAGGTTATGTTTCTTCAAACTTCTTTAAAATAAGAGGAGGAACATATTTCTAGTTTTGTTTTTAAGAAAGTGTACTTGAATTTCACTAAAGGGGCTGTGGTAGTGCATAAAACAATAAATGTTAGGAAGCTCTGTATACCAGGACTAAAATATGGGCCTAGTGAAATGCATTTTCTATGAATGCTAATGAGTGAATTTTGAAATGATGACATAGTTGCACAGGAATTCATCATTTAATTAAAGGTAATGAAAGTATTTGTCCCTTTTTTTGTTTAAAATGTGTCTGCAAAGATCATAAAGATACATAAAGCTCATAGAGACCACTGCTGCTGTGTATTAATGCATGCATATGCATTAAAGGATGTTTACATTTGTGAACACTGACAAACAGAATTCACCCCTACCTTACTACCCCCTCATGCATTTAACTGGAAAATCAAACACTCTCTGCTGGAGCTTGTTATTGCTGAAACATGCAAAGCTAGTCCCATAGTTCATGTCCATCACAAAACTTCAGCTATGCTTATCACGCTGAATCAGTGTCTCGGTGAAGAGATAAGAGTTGTTTTCTCATTATACTAATGGGGAATTGTCTCATCATGACCAGCAGATCTAATCTGATATGATCATTCTCCCAAATGGCCCAATGAAGCACCAAATTGCACCAATCTCACTCTTTTGTCAGACTAATTATTTTTTCTGTTCAGCTTTCCAACAGTTTTAAACAACATGCTTCACGCTGACATTTCTCTGAACTGTGAATTCTTGACATATTGCATTAGATGCTGCGTTTTTTACTGGAGCTTGAACAAATGTTGTTCACAGAAATGATAACGCTTCAGTTCAGATCACTAATAAAAAAGGGGGCAAATTAATTTGAGCTGATTTTATTGAGCGAGTCTCATCTGGTTCTGATATAACCTTTATTTTCTATGACACCTGTGCACATGTATGGTTAGTTGCATTTTAATAATTTATTTGCTTTAGCATTGTTTTTCTCTGGTATGTGTGATCCAAGCATGGCTGTTTTGTGCACCTGTTGAGAACCATTGATATAATAACAAAACAAAAGTATGTTCAAAAACAGGCTAGCATTCAGCATCCCCTATTGTTAAACAGTACACAATCTGCATACTTGCATAGTGCTGCTGGCCTTTGGTAAAGTCTAACATTACCGCCCCCTGTCATAAAACAACATACAGAGATGTAATGCATGCCTCCCTTTCTTATGATGCTTGAGAGATTTAACGGCAAAGAAAAGATTTGAGATTGCTGTGACTCAGAAGTGAGTGAGGTCACCTAGAGAAGTCTGCAGAGGGTGAGATGTTTGAGGTGCTGCAGGAGAAATCACACACTGTGAGGCCATATGGCGTAGAAAGGGAAGAGCGCAGAAGTAATGGCCACATTAAATCATTTCAGATTACTGCGGTAAATCAAAACAATCTGTTTTTAATAAGCTTAATTAGCTGAAATGTTAATGGGAGTTGGCTGCACACTGGGATTCTAAAATAGGAAGTGCTTTAACTTGCTGTATTAATGTCAGGAAGCGTCTTCACGTGGCAGTATGAAACATTATGGAGGTTGGAAGATAAATCTGAACATAAGAGCTGAGAAATTAAGCCCAAATTACTCCAATATCAAGAAGAAGTGACTAAACCATATAGCATGCGAGAAAGAGACAGATAAATGTGTAGGAGAGGAGGAGAAGGAAAAGTGGAAGGGCAAGCGTGAGCTAGAAAGAAAAACACCAGGGGGCTTGACTGAGCAGGCTGATTAGAGATGCGGTTTGATGTCAGGACCAGTGTACATTTTGTACCAAATAGTGAGACATTGATTTTGCTGAAGTAGTTGAGTGTTCATACATCTTTCTATTATCTAAATCACAGACAAAAAGAAAGTGAAGAAGTGGGGGAGGGAGATGTGGCAAGTCAAAGCGTGTGATCCTTAGCCATTGAATAATTCACTCTCCATGCATTTAAATGGTGAGGCGGCTCTCAGTTTCTTGAAGCTGAATTGTAAACTCAAATCACCTCATGTCTTCATCACTGGAGCAGAGAGCTCTTCTATTCACAGCTTATGTAAGAAAGCTATTGGTGGGGGGGAAATGAATGCATGGTAAAATATGACTAAGGTTGATGATAAAACCAAGGTGCATGTTTTATTGTGAAGTTATCTGTAGTGATTATTCAGAGCTTAAAACAAGGTCTTTGCAATATGATCAATAATTCATATTTAATGTTTATATTAACTACTTCAGACTTGTGTAGTCTCAAAACTGCAGTTGTCTCCTCTTACCTACTTATTTATAACCATTTGGAATAATAGTATAGTTTTGAGTGATTGTCCAAAGCAATAACCAAGGTTCCAAAAGAGTTTTCACAATGATGCCATGAAAGACAAGAGCCATGTTGGGTTCCTCAAAGAACCTTTCAGTAAACAGTTCATAAAATAAAAATGTTTTGGTCTAAAGAATATTTTAAAAAATCTAAAGGACCTTTTTTCGACTATATTGAACCTTTGTGAAATGGGAAGTTTCCATGGATGTTTTTTATGGAACAATAGATAATCGTTGAAATTCTAGACCCTGATTGGTCAATAGCTATACCAGTGTTTTTCTTGTTGCTAGCTGATTGTTTTGTAATTTACAGTTGACAATTGTTTACAATAATAAACAGGTACAATTATAAAATGATCAAGTTTTCATAATCAAATAAAAATCTGATTTATTTACTTGTGTGTTATTTACCTGTACCTGTATTACATCTGTATCGCCAAGCCAGCAGAGGGAGCTGGTGACTTCCTGTTTGGTTTAAGCAGAGGCCTGCCAAACGGAAAGTTGCGAAGTATTGTTTATGTAACGCCAAGCCAGCAGAGGGAGCACTCACCTCTGTTCTGACTGTCTCAGCTCCCTCTGCTTCCACTTTTCGACTTTTGCTGGGTCCGAAATCGCTTACTTCCCTACTATATAGTACGCAAAACAGTATGCAAGGCGAGTAGTATGTCCGAATTCATAGCATTTAAAAATTCAGTAGACGAGAAGTACCCGGATGACCTACTGCTTCTGCACGAATTCTACAGTAGGCATACCATGGACACTTTCCTATCCCAAAAGGCTCCGGGAGAGTCATATTCGAAAAATGGCGGAAAGTGTCTCGGCTCATTTTAAGTCCCCTCAGAAAAAAAACTTAGTTTATTGTGATTAAATTACACTTGTTTAACACATTCTAAATAAACGGATGACTTATTGAAAGTTTACATTTTCACGCTGTTGTGACGACTCATGACATGTGACAACATCAATATGGCGGATGTAGTACGTTTGAATTCCATTCATACTATATACAACGTATGTTACTTTTTAAATGTAGTATTTACTTAAGCAGTATGCGATTTCAGATGCAGCATTTCTGTTTGGCAGGCCTCCGCTTAAATGGCCGCCAAACAGGAAGTCACCAGAGAGGAAGCAGAGGGAGCTGAGGCAGTCAGTACAGTACTCCCTCTGCTGGCTTGGCGTTACAACATCCCTTACAGATTTGTTATTTATAGTTTATTATAAGTCTGTTTACAATATAAACACTGCTTGAGGTTTAGAATCTGTAAAAAAAAAAAAGAGTTTGTAACATTTCTCTGGTTTATGTGAGTCTGCAGTGTATCCCAGAGAAAAAAATAGAAGGAGAGATTGAGAATGAACTCTACTTCTTTGAGTTATCGCCAGTGAAATAGAGTCCAGTCAAACAAGACACTGAGCCCAAACCTTCTGGCTGCAGGATGGGAAGAGAAGTCTTTTTTTTTTTTTTTGACAGAAAAATGCTTCAAATTGGATTATTCCTTAACCTGTCCTATACTTTATCTTTTATTTCTTAAATGTTTTATATACAAACTTGAAAAGGGATTGTTAAATAATCTGCCTCCATTTCAGACGTTGCAGTCATTCTCTTAATCGTCTAAACATCCGTAAAACAACATCATTTTACAAGCAAATTTGTACAATACAATTTTTTTGGGTTGATATTGAATATGAAGTTTGTATTTCTTACCATATTTCCCATGAATAGAAAATGTGGTGAAGCTTAGGCTTAGAACATAATGTGAGAGAATGTGTCATGCTATTTTTGTCCAATTAATTTTTATTTCCTGGGTTAATTAGTCATGGTGGGGAACTGTGAGCTAGCGGTACATCTTTGTGTTGATGAATGCATGCAGCCTTCTTACAAATGCTGTTACAAAAATATCTCTGAGCTGTAGATAATTTTTTTAATCGGTAGCCTTATCATCCACAAAGATAATTCAGTAATATCACTCATCTCTATGGGCACAGTCACTTTAATTCCTTCTAATCTGTTCTCTTCATAGCCAGCGGCATTTTTAAGGGTATTATTAATTATTGTAAAGGGTTTGTTGCAACATGATACAGATTTGTTGTAATAACATTCTCTGTAATTATTGGTACTAAAGTGAATTATACTACAATCATACAATAGTTTGGTTGTTTATTAATAGGCATCTAACATATTGTGATTCTGGCTGAAAGCAGTATGTCATGTCAAGTTATGGTCATTAAAAATGGCTAATGGACAATATTTTTTGCATCACTATTCATTTATAATTGTGCTGAGCTTTTAAATACGATTCAATGTGTCAGCGGTATGTTTGTGTGATAATGATTGGGATTAGTTTGAAGCATTACTTTATGCAGCTTGCAGTAGTCCTGAGAGTGATTTCTAACAGCTTTCGGATATTTTTAGATCCACAGGGAGCATGAAGCAGGTTAAAGAGATGACCCCTATCTCAACTCTTCATTTTCTTAATTCTTGCCCATACTCTCAGAACCGCCTCTCACCTCAAGCTTTCTAATAAACGTGCTAAAGGCCAAATGTACACAAAAGATTGTAGAGATGACTGAGTTTAAAATAAGCCCTCACTGCCAGCTATTCCTTTCTCTCTAATGAGCAACTCCATCCCTATTGTTTATTCTTCTTCATATTTTACACAGTCTGTGGGAGTGAATATAGATGCTGCACTAGAGCTGAGGGATTTGAGGGGAAAATCCTCATTGTGCTTGGCTGGAGTTTACCCCGTGGGTATATGGCTCAGACCATGAAGCTAAGCAAAGCGCACAATTCCTGCAGTACTCCATCAGCGGCTCATCTCTGTAGATTTAGCATATAGACCTGTGCTGCAGTCAGTGCAGCTGCTCGAGAACGGAGATTGGAGACCTCTAGTAAATCTCACACACATCCTCCCTTCAGCCTTTCATGTTTGACTTCACAGTTTCCATACATGCAATATGACTCCTTCTGTGTTCCTGTTTTTCTCTTCAGTGATATAAAATGTTTAATTGTAGTCCTGTGTTTGCATCTGGTACGCATCTCTCACTCTCTAGTGCGAATCATGTCTCTCATCACATTAACTGCTCATACTGTGATGAGAACCCATAACATTCAAATAGAAAAATGATCCTAATGTGTTTGGAATTAAAGACTGTGGGTCTCCTGTTGACAGAAGTTCACTTTCGTGTGTGTGTGTGTGTGTGGTTAATAACAGCATCCCATCATCAACAACCAAACTTAACAAAGAGGTTTTGTTTTTTTTTAATTAAGTTTCATTTAGATTCTTAAATACGTTATTTCCTTGTGTAAGCCTCATTTGCATAGCTCATTGACAACAAGCCGTTGTAAAATTGCAATTTTCACTTTTTTGAAAAACTTTTTTGTTAAAAGATGTTGTTTTTGTCTCTTTATTTGTTTCTTTATGCACAGCTGGACGTAATTCTCCTTTTTACACAATATTTCTGAAGTTAAAATGTACACACAGTGCAGTTTCATTCACAGACAATAAAAAATAATCATCCAATTTCCCTGGTTCATGTTAATCATTTCTGCTTACTGATGAAACTAGTGGCCTTATTATGTTATGTGCTTATTATGTATTATTATGTGCTTACTTTCATATTTGCTCCCCCTGCTCTTTGTTACAAGGTTACTGTCTGTTTGCTTTTTTAAAAAAGAAATATTGGACCCACTGCAGATTTGTTTTCTTTAGCATTTCTGGTCAAGCACACAGTGTAAACTTAAAATGTACCATGTAACTATTACTGTTGATTATTTTCTATGAAAAATTTTTTTAAGTATTTTTAAGTGTCCTATTATGAGTTGTAAAAGGTTCATATGTTTTGGTCCCAAACAACAGGTCAACATGTTATGTTTTACCTTATTTTTTCAACGGTTAATTTTTCCAAACCCCTCTGATGACTGGTCGATTACATTTAAAGCAGAGCTTTTAAAGCTCCAAAAAAGGCACCTAGTGGCAAGGAACGAATTTACATTTTCATTCAAACCAGTGCGAAAGGTCAGTGCACTCAACAAGTGGGCCGGCAATACGCTAACGCTCCATGTTAACGTCAACATGCAATGACTTGAAACTCATTTTACAAAGGACTCGTTTCATTGATTCAGAGTCGACTCTTTCTTTTGAGACTATACATGGAGACTATAACTTATACATGGTACACTTGCAGATGTTTTCAATGTTTTCAATCACAAAGCTTCTTACACACTACATGAATTTTCAAAAACGTATAAAAGGTGCACTTTTTAATACTTTTTTCAGCAAGGATACATTCAGTTGATCAATTGTGAAATCCATGTATTTCTGTTTCCCTAGACAAATGTCTTGTATAACTCCTTAAATATATTATATCGTTTTATTGAAATGGTAATTGTCAAATTTTATTTGTGATGGATTCACGTACTGTAGACATGTATGTATTTTTGCATGTGTTCTGTAGACAACTCCTATTCAGTTCCTGAATTTTTCAAGACTTAATTTGCCTGTCGAATGCTGCTCTCACTCCTTTAAATAACCTAGCTCTGTGTTCAAAACAGGATTAAACAGAAGTGACAACCACATTCACCTGCATGTGGCCTCTGTGACTTTTTTTAACCACACAACAACAGATCTCGTTCCCTTAGTCAGAGCATCCTGGCCAGTCTCAGTGCTGCACTGATTTATTTGGCAAGAAACATTGTGGTCCCACGGCCTGGCAGTGGAGTACCGCTGCTCTCCATAATCGCAGTGAAACAGAACGCCCCAGCAGCCCTCAGGGTAGCCCGTTTGTCTGTATAGATCAGTGTGCCAGATGGGAGTCCATGTTCTGGGATGTAATGCATCACCCCACTGTTAAGAGCCCTAGCAGCAGAAAGGACTCCTGCAGTGTCATAGATCGCAACAATTAGTTTAAAAGGGTGTGGAAGTGGGTCATCCTTCAGTATCCTATTATAATATTCACAAAAAAGTCCACTGAAAAACACATTCAATTCTGTTCCTTATAGATGCCAGTTTAAAGCAGCAGCACATATCACATTTGCAACTTTGTATCTCTTTCTGAGGCTCAACAAGCTTTATTAGGTCTGCAAGCATGGCACAGTATTGATAACGCTCAGCTACTGAATTCCTGTTGTGTGTTAATGATTTCCTGCAGAACACTTTACTTTTTAATTCAGATTAGGGTTTTATTGGAATGCCGATAATGATTCAGATAATAAGCCTGTTTTGGTTTGATATAATAAGAAGTTATAGCCTAACAGTGTGGTGTGGTGCTAAAGCTCTTTTCTGTTTAATTGGCATGGAAAAGTCTATAGTTTATTTAAGCAGATTGATCAGATTGATTTTGTATTGGTTTGTTTTCCAGGCATTCCGTTGGCCAATTGGGAGTCAAGTGGATGGTGACGAGATGCTGGAGATTCAAGTGTTTAATTACAGCAAAGTCTTCACTAACAGGTATGAGGATTCAATAATTTGGTCAGCTAAAAAGGTTTTATTGACACACTTTTGTATAGATTTAAGGGTGTATGTTTAGAAAATACAATCTAATTGACGTGAACAAGAATTATTGCGAAAGACATACATTACCAATCATTCAAGTAATTAACAACCATGGCTTCAACCTGTGGTCTCCAAACAAACTCCAGCAATACAGCACAGGTTATTTAAATATTCTCTTAGACAAACTAAGGCTTGTTTGTTTTGCACCAAGTCTTTGTTATTTCCATCTGACCATATAGGACCTCATAACATATAGTTGTCGAACTCTTTGTAATCCTGGTTTAATAATCATGCTGTTTTGACAGTGCATTTGCGGTGTTGACAGTTTGAGGTATTTTGAGATTATGTTACACATGACAACTACAAAGGTGAGGCCACATTTGACATACCACAATTCCTACTGCAGGCTTTGCACTATAAAACATTTATTGTATTTTATTTTATTTTTTAAAGTGTATCACTCTATTATTGAAGCCCTTTTCTGCCACTGAATAAACAAAAAAAAGGTTGCGTAATAAAACACTTCCAATTCTGCAGATTCCTCACAAATGTGCGGTTATATCTCACAATTGTGACTCTTTTCTATACTTTATTTTCTGTCACTGAAAAAAAGAGGTAATTCTGACTTAATAACTCACAATTGTGTGTTCAAAAGTCAAAAATGTGAGATATAAACTCACAGTTCTAAGAAAAAACGTTGTAATTGAAAGAAATAAACTTGCAGTTCTGAGAAAAAAAATATCAATTGCGAGATAAAAATGTGTAAATCTGAGGAAAAAGGTCTCAACGGTGCACTCCAGCCCCATCTTTATGTCGATGTTTGTATCTCCAATCCCCTTCTAAGGACTCTTATTATGAACTTGTGTCTCCTCCCAGCTTGTGTGTCTCCTCCCAGCTTGTCTGTCTCCATGGTTTCCCATTCGTTCCTCCTCCCCTCTATCTCGTTATCTGGACTCATTTGTGTTTTGCATGTCGCTGTTCATTGTGGATGTACCCCTTTGTAAGCCCTTTGTGTTCCCTGCGTTTATCTGTCTGTTCCCTGTTCTTAACCTAGCCTACCCCATACTCTCACTCTTGCCTAGCCCCCTTGATGCTGTTTGCCGTTTCCCCGACCTTTGCTACGCTATTGGATTATTCTCTTGTCTGTGTCTTTAATGTCCCTGTTCGCTGACAAAGGGGAGGAGGAACTAATGGGAAACCATGGAGACAGGCAAGCTGGGAGGAGACACAAGTTCATAATAAGAGTCCTTAGAAGGGGAACGGAGATACAAACATATTAGTTTATTTCTCTCTCTTTCATTCTAATTAACACTAACATTTATGAGATATTACGGGTGAGAGATCAGGCACAGGATAGAGATGCATAGGTTCAGTTATATTATTTTCTAGAAGCTTGATGGAATACACTGTTTTTCCCTTACTGCCCTTTTTCTAAAGGAGTGTTGTGTTTCCATCCACTGTCTTCCTCTAGAGGTGATGGATAGGCTGACAGTCATTACTAGCTGTTCTCCACTGAATGACGTGTAAATTTTGTGTCCCGAAGAGTGTGACACTCCTGCAGATGCAGGCGTCAGTGTGTGTACGGGTGTATATATGGTTAACATCCTGCAGTTTCATACAGTACATCAGATGTTTAGAGTTCACAGACATCTACTGTGGTCTAAATGACACCTGTGAATAGATCACAATGTATAAGAACAGCTTCTGTTGAATAATTCACATGCCACCGTGACATATGTTAACCCTGGAGCTCATTAGCTATTTGTTTGTTATTTACAGATGTAATTTCTATCCATCATATGCATTACGTACTGTAGCTGACCGTATCGACAAACACCATGTGATATCCTGAGCTTTGCAAGCTCAGTAGATCGGGACAAAACACCAGGTGTGAGACCGTTGTGTAGGTCAGAAACTCTATCTTCTTTATGCAAGACTTTAAGGTTATACATTAGAAATGAAGACTTCCTGTCCCTGAGAAGATTCATTCTACGTTGCTGTTGTTATTTCATGACCAACTGACCACCAGGTGGTGTCGTTGGAGATATCTGCAAAGGCATTAATAGGTTGCTGTCCTGCAATTAAAGTCAATATCAAAAAAACTCAAAAGAGACAGAAAAGATGTTACAAAAGATTTCTGTTTTTGTGCTTTATTTATCAAAGAATTCTTCATTGTATTTGCAATACCAGAGTACCACATTAGCACATAAGAATGGTTTCTGAGGGTTCATGTGACACTGAAGACCAAAGTAATGGCTGCACAATTAAAATGTCATTTTACTTTTGTAATATAATTTTCTTGATTTTTGTTTAAATTAAGGCAAAGAGAGACATTCAAAGATGAGAAACAATTAAGTGTCTTACAGAACCCAAAACTTTTCCTACAAAAGTATGTGTAGCTTATAAATAGTCACTGTGTTTTAAAAAACAGTAGGAGTTAGTTTAAAAGTAAGTTTGAGTCCAATGTAATGTAAAGTTTTTTGACAGTGGACGTACAGTATATCATAAGTGAGGCTGCATTTTCATGCATTTAATTTACTGATATCACTGGAAGAGAGCTGTGCAGGAGAGAGCCCTCCTGCTCTATAATAGGATCTGCTGCTGATGACAACTACAGTAAAATATGCAGAAAAAACGTCAAATTCTGGCTCCAACACGGGCACTCATTATTTTATTCACCAATGAAGTGAAAATTGCTCAGCAGTTCCTTGGTATTACATACATACATCCCTGCTTTGAGCATGAAAGATTTATTGTCCTGCTCAATGTTCATTTTCTCTTTTCTTTATTCTTTCCCCGTCTAGCTTATTTAAACAATGCTTGAAACTTGATATTATGAGCATTTCTTGTGCCTACAGTATATACCTTTTTAAGATGAATGACTTAATGTATTCCCCAATTATAAGTCGCTCTGGATGAAAGTGCCTGCTAAAGTATAAGTTTTGCAAAAAACTTGGTTTCGAGAGGATCGGGCATGCAGTAATCACCCACGGCTGGCCGTCGATTTCCTAATCAAGCACGTCCAATCACAGCGCTTTCCTTTACTATAAAATACCCCCATTTTCATATTCCCACATCCAGCCTTGATCGCATCCCTCCTCCTCCCCTTCTCCTCCTTCTCCCTTATCACCTCACGCCCGGGGGGCAGTCAACGAACGAGCCAAGAGCCGAACCCTCACCCTCGCTAGGGTTATATCCCCTAGGGTTCGGAGTCCGTTGTTCGCCCGGCTCGCTCCCCAGACAGCTCGCCAAATCTGCGCTATATTTCATTCTACTAAAATGATTACTAGTAAACGTGAACTCTTGAAATGAATAAAATGTAGACGTCATTGTCAGTGGTGGTTATGGCCTTTACTATAACAATAAAGGTAATATTAGAAACAGTAAAGTAGTAAAAAGAATTAAAAACTAGTTACGATTACCATTTAGAACACAGATCACATTAAAGATCATCCGAAATCAACTTGACTGTGTCATATAAGACTATATTTGTTTCAGTATGTGTTATAGGAAATAAATTTGATAGTTGAGTAGTGCTTGAAAGATATTTTAGCTTTTAGTTGTTCATTTCTAAACCCTCACACAGTTAGTCAAAGGGTTGTAAATTCTCCAGTTCTGACCTCTTCAACAAACGTCTAGCGACTTGACAAGGCAGGACACAGTAAATTATGGAGCAGATGAAAGTCAATTGTCTGTTGTTTGTTCAGAGGATCAATAATGTATGTGGGGTCTTTAGAAAAGTGGATCGGGAGCCAGAACCTGATCCAGGATCAGTGAATTATTCACCCGTGGATGCATGCGGTTCACCGACAGTCACAAAGCCATTATTTCACCACTGAACTGGCACATATCAATCACAATGGTCTTCTATCCTCTATTGAGTCCCTGAGGATGAACAATGGTGCTGAGTGTGTTCTTTCACATCCGTATACAGCTGTAGCTCAGAGGCAGGTGCTAAAACTGTTAGCAGTTTAAATGGTTTGATGTGTTTTCTCATCAAATTCACTGACAACATGGATAGACCTGCCTGTCTTTCTCTTGCTGACAGTGATGCAGTAATAGACAAGAGAGAGTGTGTGGAAGCTAACTACATGTGGCATTTAATTGGTCAGTCCAGAGGTTCTGATTGCATTTCTTCACTGCCTGTCACTTTTCATAAAGAGAGTTGAGTTAACAACCAGAACAAAGACACATCACTATCGCCCATGTGCTTGTTGATCTACAACAAACATCTTAATTATTTGCCTCAAAATTTATAACAGACATTGTTGTAACATAAAAAGCTTGTCTTTGTGTGGCTGGGGCTGGGAGTGATTGCAGCTCTCTTGTTGTAATATAGAAATTAAACTTCTTTTTTTATTGGAAAATGTCTACATGATTTATAGAGGGAACCATGTTCAGTATTGATTAAACTATCAAAATATATCAGGTTTTTGTTTTTTTTTACTGTACAGCCAAATCACTATTATTTTTCCAATGATTTTGTATGAGTTATGCTATTAAAGGCTGTTTCCTAACTAAAAATAAATGAATAATGCTTTGGGGGGGGAAGCTAAATCTTGTAGAGACATAAAATTCCACTCATATCAGTAGTCTTATAAAAGCTGTTTTGCCTGAAAGCTATTTTTGTTTTGAAATAATAAATTAATAATTAATGCTTCTTAAAAATTAATGCGTCATTTTAAAATTGTTACTAAAGATTTTCTGAAAATAAAAGCAGATATATTTCTATTGATCAAAAAAAGCCTGGAGAAATGTATCACATTTTCATACTGCACAACCTTTTTCAAGTGTGATGCAAAGATTTCTTAAGCACCAAATCTGCATTGGTTTCATTTTTAAAGGATGAAACCTTTGCTTCTGTCATCACAGCAATAAATGAAGTTTTAACATATATTTATTTTAAAAAGAAAAATATTTCATGATATTACTGTTGTTGCTGTATTTTCTGTATGTTCTTGAAAAATCTTGTAATAAATCTTGAAAAAAATTATAAAAAATACATATAAAACATAAAGATATTGTCTTTGGAGTTGATATTTGTCTCATTTTTTATATACTTCAGATATTTTAGTTCCTGTATAGAGTCTGGTGTGTGTGTGTTTCACAGTGTTGCTATTTTTTATTCTCTTTGTAGTTGTCACAGTGTATTTTCCTCACTGTGACCAAACCACCCTTATAAGTTCAGTGCACATTTCGCTAAACCAAAGTGAGTGAAGGGAAGTATTACATTGTTACATTTATTTAATACAGCTGTCTGACTCTTTGTGTTTGTGTGTGTGTGTGTTTGCAGGTTAATTGGTACTTTCCGCATGGTTCTGCAGAAGGTAGTGGAGGAGGGTCACTTGGAGGTGTCTGACACTCTTATTGACGACAATAACACAGCCATACGGGTGAGACTTGAAGATCACAGGCAGTGTGTGTGCATGTTTATGTTCTGGTCTGACAGATCAGAAATGCTCTTTTTTTTCATATAACACACCCACTCACAAAAACATCCATTCACATATTTCACCACAGGGGTCTGGTTTTGCAAAACTTGCACAAAAAATTGTTGTCATGGTTACATGGCTACTCGGAAGCTATAAGGGACGATTCGGTTTTATTTCTCTCTCTGTGATATCCACCATCATGTGCAGGATGATGGATGATTGCTGTATGGATCCTCCTCATCTCCCAGTGTCAGGATAGTTAATAGCAGCTCTATGGAAAAATATATCGGTTTAGGTGGAGGTTATATTAAATGTTTATTCTACATTAATCCTCCTTTGTTGATCTGCTGCATTATTAGCTATGATAGTGAACACTGACTGGTCATGTTTTGTTTTGCTTAGGGCGATACATTCATTCATTTTCCAGTACATTTAATTAAAACTTCCTGAAACTAAAATAAAATATTGTGGATAGGAAAACAAAAATTTTCCAAAATGAGAAGAGACACATTTTCTATTCAGACATTTCTCCTCCATTTCTGTTCCTCACTCTATGCAGAGAAATACTTACTTGTAGACTGTTGTAACATTTTTGTGGTTGTTGCAGATTGGTGAGTTTTTATGATTTTTGATTTTTTTCTGTTGAGATGATACCTCAGGAAAGCTTTAAATTTGTCTTGGTTAATTAAAGAAGTGTTATATCTAAGTAAAGTTGCAGCAGGGCTCAGGTTCCCCACCCTTTGTATGACATGCCCTTGGGAGAAGTGACCATCAGGCAGTTGACAGGGATAAGTTGGACTGAGGCTAAATTGTTCCTTGTTCCTTCTAATGAGTTTGTAAACATGAGAAGGAAAGGGTAACTGATGCTGACAGACTGATACTGCCACATGGGTTAGCATGACCCTAACCCTAACACTTAACTCTAACACCTAGCCCTAAACCTTATCGTTCTTCCTTTCTTTGGCTTTGTAAGAATTAAACAAGTGTACAAGTGAAACCAGATCTATAAATTATAACCATACACAGACACAAACGTACTCCATCATGGTTTGTGCGTGGGCACTATTAGTGTTTCTGTGTGGACGTGTTTACATGCTGATACATATGGATGATTACTGCTGAAAAAATCTATATTGGACAAGTAGTTTAAAGTTCTGAGATAAATTAAAGCAGACTCGAGAGATTTTTAGGTGGTTCTGAATTGATTTGAAAGTCCCATTTCATTTAGATCTTGTGTTTGATATTGGGAATTAATTAGTATTCAACCAATAAATCTTGTTTTTATTGAAACAAATAGTGAACTAAGGAATGTTTATTTAGTAATTCATTTAAATTTTATACAGAACTTATAAAATACACATGATCTACTGCATTTTCAGCTATGATAAAATGTAAATATTTTCTAAATATGTACTGTACATGTGTGTATTTATATGTAGGCCTACATAATAAATATACACAGTACACATACGTAAATATATAATCTAGCAAAAACTTATATTTTGGATGTAATTAATCATGATTAATCATTTGACTGCACTAATTATAATACATCATAATATAATAGATTGAAAAGAAGTAAAAACGTGAAATAAATATGTACTGGGTGTATGAATTATTTGACATCAATATAATATTTAATTGTCAGTTATTTATTTATTTTGTATTTTAGACAAGTATTTCCATAGAGATCAAATATCAGACCATGGATGGGAGTGTGAAGGTTTGGAGCGATGGTGAATTCCTTGATATTCCAGATGACTGTGATGGAACTTTCCAGTTTGAGACAGACAGTCTACTCTCTGGACGCAGCCAGAGCTCCGGGACATCACCCGGACGATCTATCCACGGCATTCCCACATTCCGCAAGTAAGTGTTTCATCTTATCCAGCCACTGTTAACCCAATCATCGTCTGTATGCAGTGGCACAGATAATGATGAGGAAATCAGATTAAGTAATAAAGCAGTAATCTTACCAAACATATACGTTTGCTCGTCCTATTAACAAATAATCTTATTAGCACATCTTTTCACTGTGTGGACATTTTTGCTGAATAATGAAGACATGGAAGACTGGAATGTGTGGGATGCATTGATTTCCGCTAAGCTTTCTAGTCTCCACAGGTCCTCTGATCTATAAATTATAACCATACACAGACACAAACGTACTCCATCATGGTTTGTGCGTGGGCACTATTAGTGTTTCTGTGTGGACGTGTTTACATGCTGATACATATGGATGATTACTGCTGAAAAAATCTATATTGGACAAGTAGTTTAAAGTTCTGAGATAAATTAAAGCAGACTCGAGAGATTTTTAGGTGGTTCTGAATTGATTTGAAAGTCCCATTTCATTTAGATCTTGTGTTTGATATTGGGAATTAATTAGTATTCAACCAATAAATCTTATTTTTATTGAAACAAATAGTGACCCTGGAAATCAAGTATTCTTTCTGTTTTAGATTGATGTTGATGAGTGTTTTAAGAGAGCTGTTTATCTGTTCTCATTACTTGCTTACTCGTTTTTATTAATTATTTCAAATACATTTCCATGAAGACAATAAATTTAAACTTCAAATTTTCCATATTATTTTGACTTCTTATGTCTTCACTCTGATAATATAAAGTGATGCTCCTAGCTTGAGTCATTTTATATCTGCTACTTTATTCATGTTGCCTCTGGATATGGGCTTTATCTTCATTCAGGGTCATTTCTTGTTAGAGATTAATAATTAGCAATAAAGCAACTTTAGAATGTATCAATTAACTGAGTAAATAAGAAGAGACAGCGAGAGGAGAGAACACAAGGAATCATTCAGGTCTGAATAAATAGGATGTGATATAGTAGCTCATTATTCATGGCATAGTTGGCATAGATGACAGCTGCTAAGTCAGACAAACAAACAAACACACAAACGGGAATTACTTTTCTCAACTCTTTTTTTGCACACTAGCAAGCAAGCAATGGAGCATATGGAGACCTTAAACAACATATTTTCTGTTTTTGACCAGAAAGAGTGAGTGTAAAACCATTCATGCTTTATGGATGACTTTTACACTCTTTCAAAGTCCTTGAGGCTTTTCAAAAGACTTAGAGTCTATATTATTTGTTTCAAGTTTCTCCCTAGTTATGAACTGATTATACACTATATTACCAAAAGTATTCGCTCACCTGCCTTTACTCATTCTATGAACTGAAGTGCCATCCCATTCCTAA
>JAUMHR010000079.1:12039337-12053507 GCA_032361145.1 Enteromius fasciolatus
ATTTATGTCTTGATCATTTCAATAAATCTCCCACTGAATCACTGCATAATGTTATACAAACCTGTGTCAACATTACTTACTATTTTTCTAGATTTTATTGCATTATCTGTATATACATAAAAAGGTCCCGCATCGGGCATATGTCTAAATATAGACATACAGGCAGTTACTTGAATAGGGCGTATCAAATATGATCACACCATTTTTCATGTCACAGCATTCACTAATTTAACTTAGCATTGTTCGTTTCGATGCTATTTATATTTTTGTGAGAGTAGGTATGAGCGTAAACGCATATTTTTCGAACTCTGGAAGTACGCTGATGTTTGAAACGCCGCGGGCAACTCCTGATCGAAAGTGAGAGTAAATACATTTATTAATGTTACAAAATATTTCTATTTTAGGTCAATTTTATTTTGAACTTTCGGTTCATCAAAGAGTCCTAAAAATGTATCAGGGTCTTCACAAAAATATTAAAGAGCACAACTGTTTTCAACATTGATAAAAAGTATTGAGCATATTAGAATGATTTCTGAAGGATCATAATATCACTGAAGACTAGAGTTTTAACTGCTAAAAATGTAGCTTTGCTATCTCAGGCATTCATGACATTTTAAAACATTAAAATAGAAAACAGTTATTTTAAATTTTTACTGTTTTACTGAATTTTTGAACAAATAATTCAAGCCTTGGTGAGCATAAGACTTCTAAATGATAATTTATGTTCAGTCTTGCTTTATCTTTTTATGTAGTTTTTACATGCAGTATGCCACATTTGAAGATTTTAGTATATTTATTTTATTTGTGCTCATATTTCATCAGGTCTGAATGCCTCTAGCAAATACAAATGACGTGTCTTTCACATTTCTCTCCCAGGTGTCATGTTCTCTCCTTTCATATTGTGTTGACAGTTGTTGTGTTTGTATTATGTTACAGGTACAGGTCATAATTCTTAAACAGGGTTTAGAATAATTGGTTTTGGATCAGTGCCTTTTTTGTGCATATCAGTTTAGCATCTTCACACATGATATCTAAAATGTCACTTAAGTTCACCCCCGCACAATAAATTATATGAAAAGGTCACTCTTCATTAAACTAGGGGAAGGGGGAATACATTCTTTATTAAAGTGGGATTGCCGTATTGCAGAGGTCTCACTTCTTAAAGAAACATCAGATGGTCCAGTCAATATAGATAGAGTATTTGAAAGCCAGATAAAAGTGCAGCATTTGGCATTTAATGAAGGACTTGAATGTCTCAAGTGCTTCATTGATTGACAGTGTTCACCCATGTCCTTCTCCTAGGCATAAAAAATAGTGTCTGCTCCATTGTGTGCAGCTCAGAGCGCAATGTGAGACTCTGGCTTTGTTCTCTGTAGCAGTGCTGTCTATCAGACTGATGATTTACTGAACATCCTAAACATATTAGTGCTGAATGTCTGGCCTACATACAGTACTTTAAGGCTATTTCATGTGGCACAGAAGCAGCTTCAGGAAATCCCAAAGACCTGCAGAACTGCTGTCTTTTGTGTTATCAAGTCGTTTCTGTGGGTTGCCTGTTTCTTCTTGACCGCTGAACTGAAACCTTTGATTAAACAGAGCTGGTCTCATCACGCTCTAAAAATCATCTAATTAGTGTTAGGTTACCTTATCATGTCTAGATACAGTCCAGTCTATTGTTCTTGATTTTGTCCACTCTAATCATAGGTTATGTTCTAGTGAAAGTCCAAACGTAGTGTTTTAATATATATTTTAGTAGTATTTTTTTTTTTTTGTAGTTAATAAGCTTTTACAGCATGTCAAATTATAGTTTTGTTTTACATAATCTGATGAATGAATTTCATTAGTCATTAATCCAGTTTTTGGTGTCACATGACCCTTCAGAAATTATTCCAATATGCTATTTTGCTCCCTGAGAAACATTTATTAGATGTATACGGCAGTAATTTTTACTTTATTTAATATAGGTAATTATATCAGACATGTGTAAGAGAGTGAGAGTGAGCGAATGTGGGTGCATTGTTGTGTCTATGTGTGTGAGGTCACATACTCTCCTGTTACTTTTTCACTCATACCTGGTCATCATCTCAGGTTCTACAGTACCTTAGTGTGGACGGCCCGTTTAGTCTGAGAAGTGTCTCTTTGCCTGTGTGTTGTTGCTTGGATATGGACTAACAACTGAAAATGGACATATAGTGAGGAATACCTCATTTTGTGCCCCGAGTTGCTCGGCTCACATTTCTCTATCGCTTAGTTTTTAGTGCTTGTCATCGCGTGGTGAGTATCCTGTATATGTGAGTGAGTTTGTTCCATTGTGCAATTTTTAAAACTAAACTGGCTTAATCTGTGAGTATCACGTTCTGTTGATAAGAAAACAAAAAGAAAGCTTGGTTTATAATATATTTTTGTGACCTGATGCACTTAAAAGATACATGGCTAATGCATATGATGCAATTTCTATACTCTGATCTCACATTAACACTCGTTTGTTTGATATAACTTCATATTTGACTGCATATGTATTTTAGAGGGCTCTTTGACTAATGAATAGTTCACTTTTATAAAGAGAATTGCTAGACTTATGAGGATAAAAATAAATTAATAAAAGTTTTAAAAAGTAAGCACTTCAGTGTCACTTTGAGATGACTGCAGTGATTCAAAGAAAAAGATTTTAGAGGGTGTGCGTCCATCTTAAGACTGAGATGCAAAAAAAAAAACTACATCATAGAATTTTGAAATTTTTGAAAAAAATCAGCATTTGCATAATCAGTCCAGGCTTGACAGACAATGGCCTATTATTTTGTGAATCACGTAATACATCCAAAAAATGATCAGTGTGATCTTGATACATTTTTACAATGCTCGAAGGAAATAAAGAGACAAAACGATTTGGAATTCTTTCATCTTGTCCTGGGAAAGTATCTATATCCACAGATCACAGCTAATTGGAGAATTGTGCCCATCTTGTTAAATAATTAAGGACCGTTATTTGTCCAGCCGGCCTGTGACATCATCAGGCCTTTGTAGGTGAACTGATATCTAATCACCATAATATCAGTGCAGAGTTATTGGACACCACTGAAGCTATTGTGAGTGGGGTCTCGCTTTTGAAACGAGTGTCTCCTCTGAGTGATAAATATCACAGAAATTTTCCATCATGGGAAAAGCTGTTGTGCTCCAGTAGTGATGATTTGATTGCTCTCCTGCAGTGCCTATAAGAGAATGAATTCTACAAAATAAAGATTTAAAAATGAATCACAGTCACTTTCCCCCTCAATTAATGCCCATCTAAATGTTTGTTTTATGTTGTAGGACAGGAAAAGGAGTGTTTTCAGCCATGAAACTGGGCAAGACACGTATCTCTAAAGATGACCACAAAAAAGGAGGTAAATATTATTGATTATTAGAGAGCTGGTTTTACAAGAAAGGCAAATGTAACCTTAATTGTACTTTAAATCCATAGATATCTGCTGGTTTTGCTTTAGGAGATTTAATATCTCACAAGAATAGGAAAGACTAAAGAAACATAAAATTCTAATGCAATCTCAAACGTGCTCTCGTTCGCAGATGACGCTGCCATTTTGGATGCAGAAGATCTGGATCGAAAGGCCATGCGTTTGGGCGGTGGGCTTGACCCTGATACCATCTCACTGGCCTCGGTTACTGCAGTAACCACTAATGTCTCCAACAAAAGGTCACATATCTGATGTGCACTCGGTGTATTTTTAAAGCAGTACAGTTTCTCTTTTTTGAAGTTTATCTGTTTGCATTCTTTGAAAAGGTCACAGGGAAGAAAACCTTTCGATATTTCTTTTTCTGAGTGCTTGATTTTTGTTTTCTTTCAAAATCCGGTTTTGTTTTAACTATGCATGTCAGTATTTTATTTAATTTTTCTTTATTTTATTTCAACAATTCACAACATAGACCTGCTTTAACACTGTAACAAATTTGATTAAAATGACTAATCAGTTGACGATTCTAGTTTGAATGTGTTTTAACTCTTAACATTTTGTTTTTTAGATCAAAACCTGACATCAAGATGGAGCCCAGTTCAGGGCGTCCTGTGGATTATCAGGTATGAAGGCAGACAGAAGATCACAGAGAGGAAGGAGTAACATTCCCACATTACAAAAGACAATAACTCCAGGCCTTGAATTGCCAGCCAGACATGTTAAACCAGTGGCATTTATCCTTGAGTTGTGTATTTTGCTCAAAGCCCTGAATATACAGAGCCGTCCCAAATAAACAACAACACTGAGCTTCAGTGTTTCAGAGAAGCCTTTGATGTTCACTTACTAATTGTCCTCTACATGGCTGTTGTGTTGCGGCTGAATTGCAAATTCGTTTCAGTACTGGCACTGTATAATTCCTTTAAATGCAGGAAATCCATATATCCCATGTGTGCTGTGTAAGTGTTTTAAGGTCTTGTTGAAATTCTTCCTTATCTCTAACAGTTCATATTTCGGAAACTCTTTGCTTTCTGTACTTCTCTCACATTCATTTTGGAACTCGCTTGCAGAATAAATCACTGCAGCAATAAGCAGAATTATTGTCTGCATTCTTCTGGAATCCAGCTTCTGTTATTTTTCAGAGGGTTCTTTATTTGCTTAAATGGGTTTCATAAAAATGTAGCTTTGAAGAGTAATAAAGACAGCGCCAATGTAAGGAAAATAAGAAAGATAGTGTAATTTGGTAGCTCATTCGAGCTGTGCAAACGTGAATGAGATGGCTCTGCTGATTTAAGATCTAAAACTAAAAAAACAAATATTATGATTTTCTCTTGGCTAAGTGTAGCTTTGTTGTTTGTCCATATGCAGCCACAGATGTTTACTTTATGAATCTGTGATCCAGTAGATTTGTCATTTGATTCCCTAAAGCAAACTTGACTAATTAGCCCTCTACAGTAATAGAAACATAGCAGATTCCACACCCACGATAATACAGCCTTATCAGTCTTGTCTTAATCAGCATCTAAAATACATACTGTACCTCAGGGTTTTACATCCTGTATGTTTTTGTTAAATATATTATTTATAATTAAATTAATTTTTTTTATATCCCAATTACAATGTCTTTCAGATCAGTGTAACAGTAATCGAGGCCCGTCAGTTGATTGGTTTGAACATGGACCCTGTGGTTTGTGTGGAAATTGGCGAGGAGAAGAAGTATACATCGATGAAGGAGTCCACAAACTGTCCCTACTACAATGAGGTTATATTCCCATTGCTTAAAAATATGATTAAAGGAAATGTGTCATTTTAGAAATTTAAATGGCCTGTTTACCTGTTTACAACTGTAAGAATCATCTTATTCTATTTGAAAATATAGATTTTTTTTGTAGTTTCGCATGATAGTTGCCGTATTAACACCTAAAAAAACTTTCAGATTTTTCTCTGTCTTCCAACAGTACTTTGTCTTTGACTTCCATGTGCCTCCGGATGTCATGTTTGACAAGATCCTGAAGATATCAGTGAGTAGATTAAGCCTTCACACTTTCAGCATATGATTATACACTGCTCAAAAAAATAAAAGGAACACTAAAATAACACATCCTTACACACATAGATCTGAATGAATGAAATATTCTTATTTAATACTTGGTTCTGAATGTGCTGACAACAAAATCACACAAAAATTATCAATGGAAATCAAATTTATTAACCTATGGAGGTCTGGATTTGGAGACACACTCAAAACTGAAGTGGAAAAACACACTACAGGCTGATCCAACTTTGATGCAATGTCCTTAAAACAAGTAAAGGAACTCCTGTTTCTCCTTGCTGCTGGGATGTTGCCCTCCTACGGCCTCCTCCACGTCTCTTGATGTACTGGCCTGTCTCCTGGTAGCACCTCCATGCTCTGGACACTATGCTGACAGACACAGAAAACCTTCTTGCCACAGCTTGCACTGATGTGCCATCCTGGATGAGCTGCACTACCTGAGCCACTCGTGTGGGTTGTAGACTCATGCTACCACTAGAGCGAAAGCACCGCCAGCATTCA
This sequence comes from Enteromius fasciolatus, assembly GCA_032361145.1. NCBI lineage: Eukaryota > Metazoa > Chordata > Actinopteri > Cypriniformes > Cyprinidae > Enteromius > Enteromius fasciolatus. Next base: position 12,045,338 of record JAUMHR010000079.1, read on the forward strand.
AAAGTGACCAAAACATCAGCCAGGAAGCATAGGAACTGAGAAGTGGTCTGTGGTCACCACCTGCAGAACCACTCCTTTATTGGGGGTGTCTTGCTAATTGCCTATAATTTCCCCCTGTTTATTTGCACAACAGCATGTGACATTGATTAATCAATCAATGTTGCTTTCTAATTGGGCACTTTGATTTTTACAGTGTGACTGACTTTACACTTACATTGTGTTGTTTAAGTGTTTTAAACTGTGCTTTATTTTTTGGAGCAGTGTATTTATAGCAAACCTCCTCGACACCACTGAAAACAGCAGATTAAAAATGTTTGAAAGTTGTACTTCTGCTTTTTTCTCATGCTAAAATTAAGGTAATACATTCTAAAAACCTTCTACGGAGTGGTACTCTGGTGGGCACCTTCAAACTAGATGTGGGCACTGTTTACTCACAACCCGGTCAGTAACCAATGAATAAAGAAAATCGCAATAAGTAAGAGATGTGCTAATTAGATGGAAAAAGTCTTTTAATTGGTGCATGTGTGTTACAGAGCATCAGTTCCACCACAAATGGGCAATGCTGTCAGATCCTGAAGACATCACCGCTGGCTGCAAAGGTTACGTTAAGTGTGACATTGCAGTCGTAGGAAAAGGAGACAACATCAAGACTCCCCACAAGGCCAATGAAACAGATGAGGATGACATAGAGGGGTCAGAAACTGATATCTTGAAACACTAACATATATTTATTTAGTTCATGAATTTATGACTTTATATATAGAGAGTGCACTCTACATTCCCAAAAGTTCATATTGTATTCTGCATTTATACATCTATTCCTTAATTTATTCATTTATTTATTTATACCTGAGCTTCATGTTGGTCTGTTCTTTATGATATATTGCAGGAATCTTCTCTTGCCGGAGGGTGTTCCATCAGAGAGACAATGGGCTCGGTTTAATGTTAAGATTTATAGAGCTGAGGGGCTACCAAAAATGAACACCAGTATCATGGCCAATGTGAAGAAAGCTTTTATCGGGGAGAACAGGGACTTGGTGGACCCTTATGTCTTGGTGCAGTTTGCAGGGCAGAAGGTAAGAAACACTCGAAAACAAGATCAATAGTTATATTGGTTCAGTTATTAGACAGTGACTGTAACAAAAATGATTCTGTATGTGTAATACATTTTTTACACATGCAGGGTAAAACATCAGTTCAGAAGAGCAGCTACGAGCCCATCTGGAATGAGCAAGTAATCTTCACCGAGATGTTCCCACCTTTGTGTAGGCGACTGAAAGTTCAAATCCGTGATTCAGACAAGGTGAATGATGTTGCCATAGGAACCCATTTCATCGATCTGCGAAAGATTGCAAATGATGGAGACAAAGGTACTGGCGATCTGTCCCAGTGTAACACTAACAGTTTAGTGAATGTACAGGTTGAATGGAGGCTGTAAATAAAAGACATCTTAAAGAACAAAAGAATTAATGGCTCCTTCATCTCTCCCCAGGGTTCTTGCCCACTATGGGCCCAGCCTGGGTGAATATGTATGGTTCTACCCGTAACTACACCCTGATGGATGAGCACCAGGACCTGAACGAGGGGCTGGGGGAAGGTGTGTCTTTCAGGGCACGCCTCCTCATTAGTATCGCAGTGGAGATCCTGGACACCTCTTCAGCAGAAATAATGAGCTCTTCTGAGGTACAAATAGAGACGGTGTCCAACATGTCAGAGGTGAGATTGCTTATGTCCTTTTTTTTTTAAATGGGTCAAGGCACTGTGACATCTCTCTTTAAATCAATACTAAAACCTTTGTGAATCATAAATTATTCAATACTTACTTGTCACACCATGACTTTACACACTGGTTATTTGGAAGCCATCTGATTCATTCTAACTCATCTGCAATCTTTATATTTAACAATTTTTTAAAAACTCTACAGACTCCTTTTTGGACTGGTCATTTCTTGAACCATATGTGAAGACAAATTGATTAGAGCTGAGTCCAGATTTGACAAAACATCAGCTGCCCTTTGGGAAATTAAAAGGCCAAGCTTTGTGTCCTCAGACGAAAAGTAACAGAAGATGTAGGAGTTCAGCTGTCAGTGATTTTGTGTGGCCTTTGGGAGCAAATATTGATTGTTAGATGCATTTTTACTGAAGCGCAAGATTTGTTTTTACTCTTGATAAAGTGATAAAGACTAAATGCTGCCTTTCATGCCATGACTAACCTAGTGGTTTAAAAGCCTGTGGATTGATCCAAGCTACATGAAGAATAGAGACATAAAGTGTAAGCCAGCAAGATATGTTGACGTGTGATCACTCATATAAGACAGAAGAGCAAAGGAAATTAGATGTTCTCTTAAGAAGATGAGGAGGTTAATAAACTCCTTAAAGGGATAGTTCACCCAAAATAAAACTTCCAAGAGGTTCTTTGCACATTACAAATCAAATTACTTTCTTCTGTGGAACACAAAAGGATCATTTTGTACCATTTATTCTTTTCTGTGATATTATACTAAATAGGGAAATTGAGCTTTTACTGTTCAAAGAGTAAACAGCGTTAAAGCAACATAAAATTATCATAAAAGTAGTCTATGGTGTTCATGTGCAGTATTCCAACCTAAAAAAAAAAAATCCATATAATGAATATGAATGAGGACTGAGACTGTGAAGCTCCATAATCACAACAAAATCACTACTGAAGTGTCACAAAATGGTTGAAGTCATTATTTACCTGATAATCTTCTCATTCAGTGCAACGCTAGAGAGCCAGACCAGAAGTCCATTTTTTGAACAAATCATTCAGATTCGTTTTAGAAAGTGGATCAGCTGATTGTTTGAAAAGAGTGACTAAAAAGTATAATTAGTTTATGAATTAAACATTGCTACTATATAAAAAGCAAAGGTAAAATTACTTTTCTGTGTGTTTCTTACAGCTTTTCCAAGCTTGTTTTTATTAAACAAACTATTATACAGTATTTGGTATGAAAATGAGTGGCCTGCTAAACTGCCATTGCTATAATAAAATAAAAGATTTTCTCTCTTATTGTATTTATTTGATTTATTGTAAACATTTTTGAACAGTTGCACATTTTTATCAGGGCGTGAATTCATTTTTTATTTTCAGCTGAGGACAGCAGACAGAGTTTTATTTGATCATAGCTTCAGTTGAGAAGAAACCGCTGCTGGGTTACAATGCAGCATTGAGCTGCCATAATCCCAAGTCAATTATTATTTCAGACTGAGCTCACACATTTGCGATCACTGTTGCAATCACTATCCTGAGAGCTTAAGAGGAAAAAAGCACAAGATCTCAGTACGGTGTAATAAAAGGTCACAAAAACCATAATGTGTTGATTACTCACTCAACTAACTCTCTCCAATTCTGCAGATTGTTAGTCACTTTTTTTGTGCATAAAAACAGTGACAGCTATTTGGATGTAATTCTGACCTTAAAATATATATTTTTTCTATCAGAGTGCCACAGGGAAGATGGAAGAGTTTTTCCTTTTCGGGTCGTTCTTGGAGGCCACAATGATAGACAGAAAAATTGGAGATAAACCCATCAGCTTTGAAGTCACTATCGGTGAGCTGAAGTCTGTGAGGTCTCTATTCACTTTTCAGTAAACTTATGGACATGCTTCAGTAAATTCAAAATAGTCAAAAGTAAAATTCAATTTAAAAGTAAAATGAAAAATGTACAGCACCAAGTGTACACAATTTTCCACATAGGTAACTATGGTAACCAGATTGATGGAGTGAGCAAGCCAGCATCAGCAAAGAAGAAGAAAGAGGGTGGAGGGGAGAGTGAAGAAGAGGAGACTGAGCTCATCCATAACTCCAGCGATGAAGAGGCAGAAGATGATGGAGATTTGACATCTGTGCCGTCCACTCCTCCTTTGAAACCAGTTATCACTGACAGGTTTGAGAAAGGAAAAAATTCAAGTCATCAAACTATCTAGAAATGGTTTAGAGAAAACTTTACACTATTAGTATAACACACGTGTTCTTTGACTGCAAATCACCAAACAGACAAAATTACAGCACCTTGCGAAAATCACATTAAAAATAAATTAATTAATTTATTATATTTATTTAAATTATATATATCTATATATATATATATAGATATATATAACAGCTACTGTTGAGCTCTGCATCTAGGAACTGAACTATCCCTTTCGCTTCATTTACAGAAATTACTTCCACTTGCCTTACTTTGAAAAGAAACCCTGCATTTACATCAAGAGCTGGTGGCAAGACCAGAGGAGACGGCTCTACAACTCCAATATAATGGACAAGATTGCAGATAAACTGGTCAGGCTCCCCCTTAAATTGCTATCTGACTGTTAAACTGTCAATCTCCTCCCTAAAGCAGGGTTATTTTTGTAAAATCGGACATTATTATACTGTTTAAGCATGTGCATGTCTGTCTTTGTGAACAGGAGGAAGGTCTAAATGATGTTCAAGAAATCATAAAAACAGAGAAGGCATATCCAGAGCGCAGACTTAGAGGTGTTTTGGAGGAGCTTAGCACAAGTTGCAGGTGAGAGAATGTTAAAGATCTTTTAAACAGTCAAGGTATCTACAGTACAAATATCCCAATCCAAAATCTTTTTTCTCTACAACTCAAGCCGATTTGTTACACTGGCAAACAAAGATCAGAATTTATCCGGAAGAACCAAGCTGGACAAGGAGAGGCTAAAGTCCTGCATGAGAGAGTTGGTACGCCCACACTTCCTACATGGTCTCAGTTTGAACATTAAAAACTGCTGATGGGTTATTAAATGTAATTTGCATGGTTATATTGTTCATAGGAGAGTATGGCTCAGCAAGCGAAGACTATCCGCTCACAGGTGAAGAGAAACACGGTTCGAGACAAACTCAAGCTAGTGTTCAATTTCCTTCACAGGCTTCGTTTCCTGGCAGACGAGGTAATAAAAAATCCCATCTCCTAACTACTTCATTCTCACTGAGCGACTTAGATGTAACGTTTTCTCGTTTGTTTTCCTGTAAGCCCCAGCACAGCATCCCTGATGTGTTCATATGGATGATTAGCAACAACAAACGCATAGCGTACGCCCGCGTTCCCTCCAAAGACATCCTCTACTCAATTGTTGACGAAGAGATGGGAAAAGACTGTGGGAAAGTTAAAGCTGTTTTTCTCAGGGTAACTCCTCCTTTTCATGTAGTTCTTCTTCTAAATAAATATGCTAGTTAATTTGGATATTATTTATATTATTGTAAACATTCTGCACTGGTGCTTGTGTTCATTATAGCTGCCTGGAAAGAAAGGCTTTGGGCCTGCTGGCTGGACAGTTCAGGCTAAATTGGAGATGTATTTGTGGCTGGGGTTGAACAAACAGAGGAAGGACTTTTTGAGTGGCCTGCCTAGCGGCTTTGAAGAAAACAAGGCTACGAAGGGAACAGGCATACAAGCTGTTCCTCCCATCAGCCTGGTTTATAACAGTAAGATGTTTGTTTTTTTTGTGCTTTTGTTTGCATGCATGTTATAACATGTACACTATGTGATAAGTGACCCTCAACTTCACAACTCTGCAGTGAAGCAGGTGTTTCAGCTGAGGGCCCACATGTATCAGGCTCGCAGTCTGTTTGCTGCTGACAGTAGCGGCCTGTCTGACCCTTTTGCAAGAGTTTTCTTCTCCACCCACAGCCAGGTGACAGAGGTGAGTGTGTGTTGGAGTCTTTGGTTATGAGTGTGCATTTTAGATAGGGAGTTGGACTTGTAACCCAAAGGTTGCGGGTTCGAGTCCCAGGTCCGGCAGGGATTGTAGGTGGGGGAGTGAATTCCAAGCACTCTCTCCACCTTCAATACCACGAGTGAGGTGAGAGCCTTGAGCAAGGCACCGTTCCCCCAACTGCTCCTCTGCAATGGCTGCCCGCTGTGTGTTCACTTCTCACTGCTGTGTGCGCGCACTTGGATGGGTTAAATGCAGAGCACAAATTCCTAGTATGGGAAAATACCTGGCCACATGTCACTTCCTTCCTAAAGACAGAATTTTTCAGTTTTGTCTGTAAACAAATATAGTGGGTGCTGCTTTTGGATGTACAGTAGGTGATTCTAAATTAGAGGCACTTACTTAAAGGAATAGTCACCTAAAAATTAAAATCGGATAGAAACATACTAATTACCTCAGGCCATCCAAGTTAGTTTCTTTCTTCAGTGCAACAGATTTGAAGAAATTTTGCATTACACCACTTGCTCACCAATGGATCATCTGGAATAAATGGATGCTGTTAGAATAAGAGTTCAAATAGTTGATTAAAAACATCATAATAATCCACAAGTAAATATACACATTTAAATAATTACTAAAATGTGTGCAGGAATTTTTCTAAAATTGTTTGCAGTGACAGTTACAAGCGTATTCATTTATACATTGAATAAATATTGCTATAAATATTGAATATTAAAAACATAATTAAAGAGACTCTTTAAAGTGTCTAAAACCGTTTTAATCTGACTTTTAAAATGGAATTATTGTTTGTTTGTTTGGACAGAAAGATTCTTGCGATTGACAAATCATATATAAATATTTATGTATGTATATTTCAGGTCCTCAGTGAGACTCTTTGTCCTACATGGGATCAGCTGCTTGTGTTTGATAATGTTGAACTCTACGGTGAGGCTGGGGAGCTCCGTGATGATCCACCAATCATTGTCATTGAACTGTATGACCAAGACACTGTGGTAAGTTTGCATTGGAAAACCCAAACCCCATAAATGTAGAAAATTAAATGTCTGTTTGATAGTTCAGTGCACAGTTGTGTTGACATTTTCCTTTCCATCTATGAGTCATATTCAGAGTGTGTGAAAATGTGCCCTATTGTCCTGACTTGATGTTTCTTCCTGTTTAAAATCTTCTGGTCCTGGCCTTTTGTTGGACGACATTTTGGCTAAGTAGAGTGTGAACACTTATTTCAACACTGCTGTCAATCTGTGTTTGTGTAGCTGAATTCAAGGCATGCAAGAAGTGGGTTTGCTTGGGTCCCAAAAACAAGATCAGATCATTTCCCTTACTTACGTGGTGATAAAAACACCTGTTTCCTGTGGCGATAAACTGCCTCTTGCATTCCCTTGGTTGTGATGGTACAGAGGGCTTACAAGTAGATGTTTCTTTTGTAGTTGTAGTCTCTACAGTAGTCTCTTTGTAGTAATCGTTGCTGTGGTTTATTTAATTAACAGGGCCAAGGTCAGATATAACATTAATAATCTTTTTTAATTTTTAGTAAACAAAAATTTGATTTGACTTTTTTGAATGCAAAATTTTATGTCCAGCATTTAATAAAAAAATAGACAACCAAGGCTTGATTTTCAGATAAAGCCCCAGCAATAAAGTAGCCATGACGTGCAAGTGGTTTTATGAAGAATGTGGCCACACTGACCCCTGTTGTTCAGAGGCAGAACTGCAACTGATGTTTTTTGTGTGGCATTCAGGGGAAAGCTGAGTTCATTGGGCGAACATTTGCAAAGCCACTCACTAAGATGGTTGATGAACATTACGGGCCCCCACGGTTTCCCCCGCAGCTGGAGTACTATCAGATCTACAGAGGAAACTGCGCTGCAGGAGATCTGTTGGCTGCTTTTGAACTACTGCAGGTACAGGCGGTACATGGTGACTGTGATCAACCTATATATGCTCCAATCCTGAGTGGACTCTTAATCAGTGCTTGGCCTTTCTATTCATAACTGTTGCTTGAAAAGCACAGATGCATATCACTCTTTCTCTGTTCCTTTCACTTGTATTTGATTCTTGATCTTTATGTGTGATTTCCCATTTCATTTTTCCATCATCCTCTGTCCCGTCTTTCTGCTGTGCTCTTCCATGGCAACTTTAACAGATTCCTTATGATGATGAGGAGATCAGGAGGGCTCTTATTGCTGTCCATGACTTTGCTGTACCTCAGATCAAGGTGCAATAAACAAAATAACAGTTCCCCCTCTGTAATTCTGCTTTGTTTTTCATTCTTGTGTAAGTGACTCCATCCTCTTTGCTATTGCCGTGCTTTGGCTTTTTCCCTGTTTTACAAGTTAAAATGAGTATTAGTATTAGTATTAGTATTATTAGTCACTAATTACTTCAGTCTTTCAGCAGTTAATGAGTTATATTTTTTCATTCTCAAATATCTGTTTTTCCACAGATTGGTCCAGCAGGGCGAGCAG
>JAUMHR010000079.1:12063274-12080923 GCA_032361145.1 Enteromius fasciolatus
TGCTGTTAAGATCTTTGAAATCTCATCTTTACATTATAAGATATTGTTTATTTATAACTAAAATCCACAAATAATATTTACAAATGTAAAATGTTTTGTTGTTCTCCACAAAATCCGTTCCAAAAGAACTTCAAACAGACGATCTCAGAATACTGAGACTCCCAATGGAACCCTGCTCTCTGTGAGAAATTCCAGCTTCTGCATTCCGATCTGTTGGCCTACAGAGCACCTCAAGCTATTAGACAAAACATGAAGCGAATATGTGAGATTTGTTTGTTAGATGTGTAATATACTAAAAAACAAGAGTTCAGGATACCTGATAAAAAGAGATAGAACAGCTGAACTAAGACTAAATAAAAACTTTACAACAGCAACTAGGCCACAGGCGTTTTCTTTTGCCATTAGCCAAGCTTTTTCAAGTACACAGTGTTGGTTTGGATAGTAATGATAGGCCTGGATGTGCTTAGCTTTGAGTGATGGGTGGAAGGGCCAAAACCTTCATCCAAGAACTTTAGATAATTTTATTATATAGAAAGCAAAGACTCGCGAAAAAGAAATCGAAGAAAAAAATGGAATTCATGGAGGAAACCACTTTTTTTATAAGAATATAGCCTAAAACCACATTTTAACTAACTCAAACCTGCAATTTAGTAAAAGCAACTAAGGAAAGGACAGCCTACAAAAATATATGATGTAAAACAAGCATTTTTCAATTTATACATGTAATATCTTCAACCTTGCTCCTGGGTGATTCATTGTCCAGCAAAGTTTATTTCCAACCTACTTCAGGTCACCCACTCTGTAACCCTGAAGACCTTGATTAACCGGTTCAGCCGTGTTTGATTAGGGTTGTCACTAGACTCTGCAGGACAGTGGGTCCCCAGGAGCATGGCTGAGGATATATAAAATGCATATATAATAAACATGAGAAACAGGCCATTAATTTATCATCTATCTTCAGGCTTAAACTGAGCAGCAGTGGCCCTTTGATCCGAATTAGTTCAGTTCCATCTGCATAGCACATGCTTCCCATATTCTTATTATCATTCCACACATTCCTGGCCTCCGGTGAGGTAATGCTGCAGTACTCTACTTTAAAGTGAATGTGTCTGTGTCTGCTACTTCCAGCTGGGCATTTAACTGATGGAATAATTCAAAGCTCGTGCTTCATCTGTCTGCATCTGTAAGAGGATGCAAAGGACAGAAGCTTCTTACTTGAATGCAGCTCCACATGACATGAGAGAATCGAGCTTCGTGACATGAATCACTGTTTTAGCACACAAACAGCACCACCCAAACTCTGCTGTCCAGCCCAAAAAGCCAAACACTTAAAACTCCCAAAGCTAAATCTCTGTCTGTTACTACAGCTCCAGAGTAAACCATTTCCAAACACAAAACTAACCACTTCATGCTATCAGTAAATACTAACCTGTTGCCATTTTTCTGTCCTACGTCAACCAGTAATGTGGATCTATCTGAACTACCTCTTTTAAAGTTGGCTAGCCACAAAACAACATTTTGCCACTGGTGCTTGTTAAACAAGAGGAACATGACATTTATCTGCTTGATGGGAAAAAGGGGCCTAGCTCACCCAAAAATAAATTCAAAAACTATTTAGATTTAAAAGCTATAACAAAAACAAAGTCATGTCAACTACGATTTTTGGATGAAATGGTAAAGGAAAGAAAGAAAGACCCCTATCTCAATATAGACTAATGCCTGAAGACTGATATTATTGCTAATAATTCCTAAATTGTTTGCTCTTTTGGGTTGACCCTGGTTGATAAAAGGAAGTGAGATATAAGTCACAGACTACACAAGTTCACAAGTCTTTTTCCACTCACTGTTGACTCCTTGAAACATATAACACCTAATTTAGTTCTCCAGAATCTGCTAACTTCAACACTACACCCACAGTCACAACATGAACCAAACTCAACATGTTGTGTAATGACATGCAACAACATTCTTTGTCGAGAACGTCTGTTTCCAGGACAGGGATGGAAACAAGAGGAACGGGTCACAATGACTGGAAGAGAGAGAAAGATCCCACATTATGCAATCAAAAGTTTTACAATAAAATGCAGTAAATATGAGAAACTGTCTGTTCACAGAAGCCAACCACAAATTCACACTTCCCTCAGATGAAACTAACGTTCAGTAAAGCCACAAAGCTTTGATGTGGACATTGTAACAAACATAATGTTATGTCTGGTATGAGGTAGAGAAAGAAAATCGTGGAAAGAAAATACTAAAAAAGAAAATCTAAGGGTGAGATGACGCGTTGCCCTCAAGCTAATTGATTACTTTACATTCCTTTCAGTTGCTCAGCCCACCTGCTCCAAAACTGTATTATGGGACACTAAAGTCCTTAGAGGCTAAAGGCTTATTTGATTATGCTTCAATACAACTGACTTCAAGCCATTTGTAGATTCTTCCTATGACTTACGGCTGAGCTTTGCAAAAACAATGCAAGATTAGGATATTTCCCCTGCTGGTTGTTTTACTAAGAGAGGAAACTGCTTTTTTAGGCAAAACCTTTCATTCTTCAATGGCCTAAAACAAAACTGAAACGCATTCATACAGAGAATCCATTGTGAAACGAGCGAGCAGATCTGATAAGAGCTGTTCTTTTCACAACACTCAAATCAAAGGAAACACATTTCATTCTGAATGCAGCGTGAAGACTACAGAGCCATTAGAGTTTTGGACACAGTCCTGAATCCAATGCTTCTGCACTGTGACAAATGTGTTGACTAATTCCAGGAATTCATGAGAAGCATGCACTCAACATGGGGTTGAGAGCATGCTAAACTGAGGATTAAAAAAAATATATATATATATATTTTGATGAAGAAATTCTCTATAGTAAATGTTTTTAATGTTTCTATTTTAAAATGATTATTTGCATTTTTATTAATTTATTATTAACTTTCTATCTATCTACATACAAACCCCCTACAGCAGGGGTCATCAAGTTTGGTCCTGGAGGACCGGTGTCCTCCAGTGTTTAGCTCCAACTCTAATCAAACACACCTGAAGCAGCTAATCAAGCTCTTACTAGGTATACTTGAAGCTTCCAGGCAGCTGTGTTAAGGCAGGTTGGAGCTAAACCCTGCAGGACACCGGCCCTCCAGGACCGAACTTGGTGACCCCTGCCCTACAGTGTCCTCTAGAGCAGGCCGATATTAGACATTCGGCATTTATAATGGCCGATGAATTAATATTTCAAAAATAAAATAAAAACAGACGAAACACCTTTACTGGTGACTTTGATTTGGTTGATTTATATACATTTTATTTATCAGAGCTTTAATATATTTTGATGTTCCTCTGTTCTGTTGTGACAATAAAAGAAACAAGTTTCTTTTTAAAATGAATTATCATTATGTTAGTTAAAACTCATAAATAACTACAAATAAATAATGTTAGGGAAATCTGTTAATGTTTTGTAGCGCGTTTCTGAAATTAAAAAAATATTGGCAGATATATCGGAATATCAGATTTTAAAACAAACAAATATTTGTATCTATATCAGTCTTCAAAATCCTTTATCGGTCAGGCTCTAGTGTCCTCACAAATTTTGGGGAAGGTAAAAGCATTCAATGCAACCACATAAAAAAACAAAAATTAAATTTTTTTAAAAAGATATAGGCCTATAATATATGACTTTGTAATTAAATAGTTTTTTTTATTAGATTTAAATTATTTTAAAATATTCAATTTCTAATCTGAATTAAATTAATGAAATTCCTCAAGCTTTTCCATTGCTTTTAATAAACGCATTAACTAAATGAAAAAATAACATATTACAAATACAAATATTACATATGCAATTTACTGTGCATTGCAACACCTAAATGATGTCAAAACAGAGGGCAGAAAGAAAGAAATCATTTTTTTCTTTGTTTTTGGATTGTTCGTTTGTTATTCTGTGTAAATGGAGACCGCATAATATGCTTTTATAATTGCTGGTCCTGGAATAATGAGTAACACAGCAAGCCACAAAACAAGTTTAATTGGTCCTCCTTCAGAAACAGGGAACATCAAGTCTACTTTTCTTTCCTAGCTCATCTCATCATAAATGCACACAGTGCCAAAACATGTCCCGACACTATCACTAAGCACAGAACAAATGCACGCATTCAGAAAGCATGAGGCCTGTCTGTATCAAAAAGACCACAGTGTGTTAATGGCCTCTCCTTTATAGACCAAACGAATGGAAATGATTCATGCTCTTCAAAGTAATGTGGGGATGGGGAAGTAGCTTGACGTAGGTGTTGTGAGATGTGTGGCGCCGCCCTGGAGGGGGGGAGCTGAACATGAGCTGTATTTGAGTTAGAGAGGATGTGAGACAGAATTGGTCAGGGGGTCCTGACGCACCCTCATTAGGGCGGCTTCCTCAGGATATCCACAGAGGGCTGATGGAAGCATAAGGAAGGAGGAAGGGAAGGACAGGAGGTAAAAAGACAGAGAAATGTGTGCTGGGTGGAGAATGTGTAAAATTAACTGGAATCTGAGGCGGAGAGTGATGGCTCATCCAAAATCATGATCACTTACTGTCAAGGTGCTTACGTGCTGCGGATATGTCTAGCCACTCTCCCACACATTGTCCAACTGCATGTCACGTGCAAATACTGTAGCTCAAGTCTTAACACAGCTACTCCTATTTAAGAAATATATGATATGGCAAACAGTTATGTCAAAACTGTATCTTAGAGATCATTTTCTCCTTAAAACCTTCACAGCCAAAACGTAATACAAATCCAAGAGATGGTTGAAATGAGGGTGACGAGCTGTTAATTGACAGTGAAATGAATTTAGATGAGTGGAACCACATTTAAATGGGGTTTGCTCACACGGACCACACTTCAATGACAGGCAGACAGAGGTATTCTCATTAAGAGAGATCTATGAGCTTGACATGCACAATGGTTAACCTCAGAATGTAGTTCATTCCTTTAATTCGCAACTCAGTAGCCACCAGTTCTACAGATGCCATTTATCAACATTAACATAAGATAGTAAATCTTAAAATGTAGTAATATAAGCAAAAACGATCTTGTAACTTACAAAAATCTAGTTTATGCCATAATAAGAGTGCCCACCAAAGCAACATTTAATTCACTAGAAAGTCATATCTAAAAGGCTTGTAAGAATAAAACGACCCAGACGGTCTAATGGCCAGCTTAACTGAAACCATGTCTTTAATTCAATCAAGACATTTCTTCTTATTTATTTCAAGGCACTCTAGAAATCTTAATTCTGATTGGCTAATCGTGGTGTATGTAAACAGTATATTTGACCATTTTCCCTGGGAACCAATTTCCAACACAGCTGTGCTAGGTTCATCTTTGGCTTGGCACTGAGTGGTCTGTTTTCTCAATTGATATTTATTTAAATTTTTCAAACTAATTTATTTATGAAGTTGCCTGGTAATGAAAGATACCATCATCTAGTCATCCTTGTTGTCAAATAAACCCCTTCAACGATACAATAATGTGATTCTTATACATGGTTATGAAAACCATGAGAGTATAAACTAAGAGACGCTGCAGTACAAATGCACAGATCTCCTTTTGTGAACAATCAAAATGACTGAAGCAAACACAGAATTTAAATTCTCCAAACTACCACTATAGATGAAGGCTACTAAAAAGGAGTCAAAGTCAAAAGGATTTGATTAAAGCTTCAAGGATCATAACAATAGCTGCATTTGTTTGTGGGGTTGGGTAAATCCAAGCTGAGAACACTTTCAGGTGCTGCTTCTGCAACTTTTCCTACTCAACTGCTTCATAGATGTAAAGTCTTAACCTGCTGCTTAGGCAGTGTGGTTTCAGCGTTATCACGTGAGTGTTCAAGTCAGATGAGGAGAGAGCACTGCAGGGCTATTTGTAAGAAGAGGAGTAGACATGAGACATATTCTATGGGAAAAAAAAGAGACTCATCTTACAGGCAACGTCACAGGATGATATACGCCTGAGGGAGGAAGAAAGGTGTGAGACTTAAGACATTAATTATTAATGTGTGTCAGTGTTGCAGTTTATCTTATCAGATTTAATAGAAACAATTATTTCTCATTAGGTAATCTCACATTCCTGGACATAAAAGCAAAACACACACTTTTCAGACGCTTAATTAACACTGCTGCCACCGGGAGACAAAGCCAATTTCACTAGGAATGGTTGTCACACCTTTATCTCTTTCATCTGGGTGAAAGAGCAACTCACGCATTAAACAACAGTGCTTAACAACAGGCATGTTAGGGTTCTGACCAAGTCGAAGAGGATATCTGTATGTAAATATCTACTTTAACCAATTTCCTACACAACAGTCGCAATTAAAGGTCCAAAATGATAGAGAATCAATGACTAGGCCTTGAGGACATTACAACGTGACTATCACTATTTACGCTGGTCTCAATGGAAACATGAAGGCCTGGTTTTACAAACATGGCTTAGCTTAAGCCAGGACTAAGCATTAGTTAAATTAAGATATTTAAGCAACTTTTACAAAAATGCCTTGTAAGAAAATATTACAGGTGTGCATCTTAACACAGAGCAATGACAACTGACGTGTTTTAAGATATTTCAGAGCAAGATATTTTCATCTGAGGCAGCTCAAACATGCAATTTAGTCTGGGAGTAGCTTAAACCTTGTCTGTGAAACTGTGGGGAAGACTCTGAATTAATTCAGAAATTGTAACTAACAGGACCACTGAAATGTGCAAATAACACAACAGAGACTGCCTTGAGAGAGAATACATATTACTAGCCAAAAAAGTCTTTTTATTAGAAGAAAACACTAAAAAAACACACAGAAGAAAAACAAAAAAAAAGTCCTGTTGCAGTTTTTACAGTTAGATCTCTTAGCTAACAAGTACAGAGAAAACACGTGGTTTGTTTAATAATAAACATTGTTGCAATACTCGTTTTGTGATCGTTTTCAACGTGGCCACGCAAGACTACTTTGCGAACGATTTAAGTCAACATACATGTAACCAGAACCTATACTTATATTAATAAGCTTTGTGATATGCGGGATTATGTACATCTTGTTGGTCAATAGACTTAAATTGAAAAGACAAGGACAAACGTTCAAACTTCTCTGTCGTGTTTGAGTTACTTTGCGTTTCTGACGCCACACGTGCGCCGGGTTAGAATAATAATAAACACTTCGGTTACATACCATGTGATACGATTCCCTGGAGATTTCTAAAGTTCTCAATGCCTTTCAACAGATCCCAAACTGCAGCTTTAAGACTCCCATTCACAGCAAAGTTAGCTGAGGTTGTCCTGACGCTCCTGCGAGCTGCTTTAACATGCGCTTGGCATCAAAGCACAACCACTACACACACAATGAGCTCCAATAAATTAAGCCCCTTGGGTTGAAGGACTTTTCTCAAGTTGCCTTCCTGTGACACCCCTCCCCCAACTCCGAACTTACCAGCATCCCCATCACGTCCGACCAGAGCCGGGAGAAACTGTCCGAAGATGCGCCGCTGACCGCCTGCGGCTCCTCGGTAGAAGACACTTGATCCTCTTCCATTGTCAACCACTTATGGATTTACAGCCTCAAATTTCAAGTTGATGAATGTTAATCCAAAACCATAAAATACGCCCAGAAGTCCTTTAAATCTGAGTTAGTATTTCGCTATCCCGTGACGCTTGTTCAAAAGTCGATGCAAAGTATTCCGTTAAAGTACAGAAATACATATTCATCAAGTTCACTGATAAGTTTTCCATTTGAATCCAGCTGAGCGCACACCATACAGAGAAACTTCAACTCAAGTATAACCGGACAGATCTCAGCGATTCACTTTGCACTTCGTCGGTGCGAACCAACACACACTTTAGGGAGTTCTCTTTAGCGTGCAATATAAGAAGATTTAATTATTGCAATTCGCAAATAACATGAAAGCCAATCCCCGCTAGACAAACAACGTCCCGAAGTACTCACTACAGCACCATTCAGCAACAACACCGAAGAAAACGCCCGAAGCGGATTTTTGCGCTTGAGCTCTCCAGCCTCCCCCTCTCCAGCGCAATGGTTTACTCCGCCCAAACAACACACGGCTCTCGCGCTTCACTGCCACAAACGGGGCGAACTGATCCCCTCACTAACTTCACCAAGCGATGACGACACACACAGAGACCTTTGGAAAAGGGTATCTCTCCTTTCGCTTTTCCAGCAATACTTTTAACCGCTGTAAATAGACACAAAGGAACAAAGTGACATTTTGCTCACAATGCATTAGAAAACAAAAGACCATGAGAAAATTATTTCAGAAGCATGACGTTGTATCCATGTTCTATTCATAACACTTCAAAGACCGCCTGGAAGTTTTACACACAGCAGTGTACTCAACCTTTTTGACTCAAACCCCTCACAACCCCAACGTTACAGCACCCATTTACTGACACAAAAACTTTTTTTTCTCGTTTAGCATTATTAGTAATCGGAAAATTAGATAAAATAGACTAGTTTAAACTTGAAGGAAGTCTTTCAGAAAAGTTTAATAAATTACTGTCATTGTAACAAAAACTTTAGTCAAACATTTGGCTGAAACATTAATATCTATTGGCTTAAACTAAACAAAACTACAAAAAAGTTGGTAAAACAAGACAGTAATTTCATCCTCATGTAACCTAATCTGTGACATCATAATCTTTCCAAGATATATTATAATGTGGCGTCTGACCATTTTGGATGTCCTGCAGGGAAGATTTAAAGGCATGGTGGTTTCACTAATCTAACTAACCTCTGAGCCCTTGTGAAATTTGAGCTGCAGTACGCTAGACCACAGGACAGAATTGAATAAATGTGCATGTTCAAAGCTGTGGATGCCTTGGATATTTCTCCTGTCACGCCTGTCTATTGCAAAAAAAAGGGGCTAAACATGTCTGCTCTTCTTCTCTCCTCTTTCTCCTTTGCTTCCCAGAGACACATTCTCTGAAACAGCAACAGCTGTCTAGTCTCGTGACAGATGCCAGAACAGCCTGAAAGAGAGATAGAGAGAAAGTGAGAGCGAGACCCTCTTGTTCTATGTGAGAATTCCTCCATTAGTCATACAGGGGCAGAGAGAAACCATCCATATGTGCAGATCACACATAAACATCTGAGTAGTACTGAGAATGTTTATTTATCAATAGAAATCTTAACTTTTAGTGGTTTTACACAGTAAGCACCATTTATATTAGGCTATACTAATTTAAAATCACCTCAAAGACAAATATATATACACACACAATTAAATCGATGCATATTACATATGCACGGTCAATGAAATTCATGCATATTGTATAGAGGTGAAGATGCAATGACTTTTCCAGACAGGGACTCTAAAACAGATGCTAAAACAGGCTTAGCGTTTATAGCCTAAACATATAAAACACATGTTTAACTCTCTTTCAACCAACACAAGTTTACATGATTTTTAATGCTTACGTACGCGTATACAGGTGCATTAACTTTTTTAAATTCCTCTGAGGAATAAGGTTTGATCCGATGTTCTGGAAGTGCTTTACCGGATGTCTGCTACTGTGTGATTAGCATAACGTTTGCTTAAAAAGTGGCTGCCACCCGATTTGGATGAGAGAGGATCAGGACGAGGTCAAAGCGCCAGGTCCCTGTGTGTTTGTGAGGGAGTTCCCTGCTGAGTAAACAGAGTTTCTACCAGCACTGAATGGCAGAGCAAAGGTAATGCTCTATTGTTGAGATGCCTTCCGGATTCAAACCAAAGTGTGTTGTTAACCTACAAGGATTGCAAAACACATCCACACAATACTTCAAGAAACACTTAACTCAACGCCAGACTACAGGGGGCCAGTAGAGCATATAGATCTTAAGAAGGGAAAGTCAACACAGCTGCAACCAATTCACGCCACCTATAAATATAACCAACATCAAATGTGGGAAAGTGGCTCTATAGGCTAAAAACACGTGAGTCTGCAATGAGATCATAACAAACAGTCATTCCAGGCGTATTGAGGCTGAACATCACTGACCTGTAAAACAGGGATTACGCATGCAAAGCACGCAATTTTTAATTTTTTTTTAAACCAAACAATTATTGCATGCTGCACAGGTAACTGATTATATAACTTATAACTACTGTGTGTTCTAACACCATAAATATTTTTGTGTACAGATATTTGGGAAATCCTTTTTGCTCATCTCTCTCTTTCTGCACTTGTGTTGCGGATGGTGTTGTTGTGCAAGACACACACAGTGGCTCTCTTGCAGCGCTGTGATTGGTATTCCAGTGATCCACATGCTCGGTGGCGGAACTGCTGGGGCCAGTTTGGCTCGGCTCACTGGATCTGTTTATATGGAAAGTGCCAAAATGATGGCCACCTGCAGCCTGCAGTTCTGTAGACAGCAAAACATTCACTGTTCCTCTATGATAAGTCAACTTAAGTTATGAAGTATGGATATGTGCATTGAGCATTGAGTAATGCTATCAAAGGTCAGCTTCACTAGAAATAAATGACATTTAAAAAAACAAACTAATATTTTAAATATTACTGTTGTAGCTGTATTTTTGACCAAATGTGAGCATATCCATTCAAAAACAATACAAAAATATACTGCACCTTGACATCTAAACAGAAGAAAATCAAATAAATATGGGATGAAAAAGTGGGTTATCTTGTCCTAATTCAAGCCAGGTAATTGTTATGATATTTGGATGTTAAAAACATAAAAGCAATAAACAGAGACGGTGACCATGCACATTTATTGACTTGAGAAAACAAATGTGCTATGCTCTGTATGAGAGATGCAGGTTTGTTTCAGGCAAGGCAAGATGAGCATTCTGATGTCTACAGATGTTTATCCTGATTGTGTCTGCATGCTGATGTGGCAAAAACACAAAAGTAATCACAGTAATCAGAATTGCACTTCCTCCCCAGACATGAAGGATAAATGTAAAAAAAAAGTTAAAAGAGGAAGATAAATATCATTCACTCACACACACACACACACACACACACACACACACACAAATGACCGCTGCAATTGTTTATAAACTTCTTTGCTTAAACTTGGTATGTCCCCTTAATTCACTCAAGTCGTTTCAGAGAATTATTTTCCTAAAACACTTACTTTTGTCATTACATCTCTAAACTCTTTCAGCGTTCCAGGCACTGGAGGGTACTGAAATGCCAGGATCATTTATCCCTGTTTTGCTCATGACTGAGTAAACAGTTATTAGCTGGAGTGTTTATTTCAGTTGCATTAGTGTGGCGCATTGGAACTCAGCATTTGAGCCATCCATGTGCAATCGCATTTGTCTGGAGATTTGCTGCTTTAATCGTGGTATGGTTAGCTAATCGATATAGTGTAAAGAAAAACGCAATAATTGATGTGTGTTTTGTGAACATTTTGTGAACATCTGCAAAGATATTTTGTAACAGTCTGGCTGAGGCTTTAATTCCATTCATCAAACGACATACATTTAACTTCTGATTGAATAACAAACTGTAAATCAACCGTTTCGGATGTTTCTAAATAACATGGCACGCTGTCCACATGATGACACCATAACATTGCTATTTATCTGTTAAATCCGTCATCCTGGGATTCATTTCTCCCAAAGGGAAACTTAGTCTAGGACAAATAATCTGTTTTACACAGCGTGCACAGCCACCGGTGAGCTCAATGTGATCACAATGTGAGCTATTCATTTCCAAACAGAGCCCCCTGCTGCAAGAACATGCAATATGCAAGAACTATACACAGAGTACTTAGATTACTGCAGAATGAAGATGAAATTATGTCCTACTAATAGTTATGCTATGTTATTAAGGTATAGTAACAGCTGTGCTGTCAAATATTTTGAAATTACATTAGATTAATAATAATAATAATAATTAAAAAAATTAATTGAAATGAAAAAAGTAAATCTCTTCACTGTCACTATTAATCAATTTAATGCATCCTTAAATGCATCCAACCCTTTAATCTACAACAATACTTGTGCTGCACGTCAACTATGTCAGTAAGATGATAAGAAAGATGCTGGTTTTCCACTGACTTCATCAGTGAGGTTTTTTCACAGGGTTTCCCACAGCTAGTCAATAGGAGAACTGCACAGACTCATAGCAATTAATAAAAGCCTGACAGAACCTTTCACATCCTCATGAAAGACCCAGATGTGTGTAATCATCACGAGAACAAACAGCTGTTCTCCACATATAGCCCATAGCGCAAACATCATTTTACAATTTTCAGCAGCTATTTTTCGTTAAAGGAATACTCTGAGTTTGGTACAAGCGAGAGACAGCACTTGTAGAATAAAGGCCTGTTCATACTAAAGACAATAAATATAACAAGACCAGACAACAGCTATAACAATAACAGCACAGAGGAATGATACCGTGCGAGTCAGAATGTTTTTGTAGTAATCCCTCAAAATGCCTCAAATGCTGTCGACTGAGCTTAACTCAAATTCAATACACATTATTACTTTAAATCATTAAAAAATGGGTCAAATGCACAATAAGTATGAATGCCTGTCCAGAGCATGCTATGTGGGGTTGCGCCACTCCATCCTGGAAGAGAGGCCAGTCCACCAGATGTTGGTGTTTGTCTGTCTCTGCTTCCCACCCACAACAAACAGGCCTGTTGCCACAGCAACCGATCCACTGGAGAGTGAAGTTACATTCAAGAAAAATGCTTTACTGATTTGGAGCTTTACACACAGCCAATCTGTCACACAGGCAGGCTTATTAATATTCGTGAACACACTTCTGCGCAACATACAAACACAGTTTTGGCGGAACGCAGTTGACTTTCTGCACACAATAGTATGATGTAAAGATAAGGATAGGAAAACACATTAATGGGTGAATATTCAAGTCGGTACCGTAGGCATGTTTTCGTTTTCTATGGGTGGATATTAGTAGAATTTGAAGGCAGAAAGTAGACAATAGGAGTATTTTAGGCTTTAGCAATCTCCCAAAAACAACAAGCAACCACTTAGAGCAACTGCGCATTTGACGCAGTCTCTTACTCCTACTTTTCTACAGAGAACATGAAGAGAGGAAGAGGAAAAGGAGGCGGCGAGGTGGGGAGACGCAGAATCAGCAGGCGAGAAATTGAGTTGACTACCTGCCAAAAGCAAGCAGAGGGGAGGAGGACACAGGAGGGGTGGAGAGCAGGAGACCGCTGGCCTGAGGCGCTTGGCACAGGTTTGTTAGCATGTCTACAGTAGAGTGGGGGAGTGATGAGAGCTCTCTGTGGCCACTGGCCATTCACTGTCATAAAAACATGCCGGGGATAAAAACACTCTATGCCATGGGTACCTGTGTGTTTGAGTGCGAGTTGGACAGTTCTGCTCTCGGCCTCAACCACAAGGGACAGACCACAGCTGATTTCTATGGAAACAGAAATAATATTTCAGCCATGGGTTTTGTACACTGAGGTTACTCACTGACAAAGGCTAACTGGGATGTGCTCTTTACTCTGATTTAAATATTGGATTTTGTTTTAATTGAAATAATTTTTTTAAAAAAGGTATATATATATATATATATATGGTAGGACGATGATAGATTTAGTTTTAAACAAATTCTTTTTTTTTGTTTTTGTACTAATTCAAGTTCACAAGCACATTTTTCACTTGCAAGGAAACAGCTCCCTCTGGGGTCACGAATGCAAACCCAGATAGAGAGAAAACACACACAAACACAGAGTGTTGAGAATGTGGTATAGTGTCATTTTTCACCAACGAAATCAACATCTCTAAACACACAAATCTCTTTACCAGACTTACAATAAAATCTATGAGTTTACAGAACACAACTTTTACTGGTTACAACCATAATTTATAAAAATAAAATAAAACAGACACCACTCACATAAAACAAGTCGTAGCTGTTATTTCTAATAACCTCACTGACAGTTTAAACACGGGTCCTTAGGTTTGTGGTTAGGGAACATGAACGCTCAGATATGGGCTGCTGCAATGAAGTATTTGAGGTCAGACACTCAGAACTCAATCTCTCACACACACATTTGCATTTGTTAAACTCATTGCCCTAAAGCAAGTAGGAATTCATCTTTTACAAAACATAGTTTTGAATTTAATATCTCATTGTACGAGGCACTGTAAAATGCAGATAAACAAACATCTCTGACCATCACACATTCAACTTGAGACGGAACGAGTAACTGTTATACTAAATATGAAACTATTTATTTAACAATTATGCCTTTAATCAAATCGCTGTAGCTTTCATTATATTAAATTGATGCTTCGAAGTATTTTGCTTACTTGTGGTGAATCTGCCCCTCATACCTTATATTTTCCTCAATGAAAAGCCCAAAAACTAAAATAAAAGGATGAAATAAAAGATCATACGAGTTAAAGAAATTAGATTCATGTGCACAGCTATCATGTGTAGTCTGGGGTTGTTTTATAAAAGTCTCTTTCTTCTCCTCAATGCTGCATTTATTTAAAAAAAAAAACGAAACGAAAAAACCCAAAAACAAGAAAAGCAGTGATATTATGAAATACCATTAGAATATAAATACATTTTCTGTTTTAATATATTTACAATTACTTCACGTCACAATATCTGTCAAGAAGTCAACTTTTGAACTTTTGCCAATGCACTTTTCCTGCTTGTGCGCTAGTTGGCATTCTCAGAAAGCTCCTGCTCTATTTACTCAGGCAGACACCCTCTGAGCGTTTGATAATGCCTGGGGGAGACACAGAGATGGGCTGGGCTTTGATTGCTTCTGGCTGCCTTTGAAAGCGTGCAGTGCAGGGCAGTTCAAGAGATCACAATCTATTCCACAATAAATCAACTGAACATTGCGCCAGCCAATATCAACTCAAGACTAACTCAGTGCCAATGCCGATGTCAACTATGGATCAGTTATGTTAAAGTTATGTTAAGTACATGTTTCTATAATAAATACTTTCTAATATCCCGGCTTAATATGCTGGGATCAATCAAGCGTGCCATTTGTAAGTTGATTTCTCATATGAATAGACGGATGCATATCTATAAAGTTATCGTTTCAAAAAGATACAACGTAAAGTGGGTTTCATGAAGTGTAAAGTGAACAGTAGCCGGGTGGTGCAAGTGAACAGTGTGTGTGTTTGGACTCCTGCTGCTGTGGGCAAGAAAAGAGGAAAACGAAAACAACTCTTAATGGGCTGTTTCAATCTCCGCTCCCAAAACACCTATTCCCCCTCAGGTAGTCTTCCTCTATTAATATACTACAGTGGCCAGACGCCAACAAACACACTCACACACTGCAACCCACTTAACTCGCCGCTGGGGGTGGAGGATGAAAGGGAGAAAGAGTTATCTAGGTACAGGTCTGCTGGCACTGATCAGGATGGGCTTGACTTTACGAGTCCCATTATCTGGGTTTTTAATGTGGGACTGATATTCATAAACACATCAAACTCAGCGGGAGCTTTCAGACATACAATTAGACCTGGCTGTTACAGCAGGCAGCAAAATAACAATCATTAGTCCACAGGGATGTAGATGCTGTGTCAACATCTCTGCAGCGACATGCGGGCCCACCTAAGAATGTGTGTGTGTGTGTGTGTGTGTGTATGGCGAAGCAACAAAGTATCTCTGCTTTTACTGGAAAAATCCATGTACCATCAAAACACTGCTCTGCCAGATTACACAAAGTCTAAACCCCTTCAAATAAACGAACACTGGTTGTTATGTCTTCAAGGTCTTAGCAGAATGAGCATCTTTCAACATTACTTGCATTTTGAGTCTCTCTCTTTCAGGAGGTATCAGTATGATGAATCCTTTTCTGAATTAACTCACTGAATGCGTCAGCGTGGTTATCTGACTCACATGACTAACCTGGAAGTTATCATGACTACAATTTATCGTTATTTGAAGTGATGACCATCTTGAAAATTACATTTTATTTACTTTATGTTCAATATTAATCAGACCAATTATTTGTGACGTGTGTTTTAAAATAAACATTGTTTTTTTGTTTTTGTAATAAATGTGTCTGTCTACGTAAATATAGCATATATTAAACAGACCGAGAGATGTGGCAGGCAGGCAGGCAGGCAGGCAGGCAGGGTGGTCTCTGTTGGCATCACTGGGATTCAGTATGGACCATTTAGAAAGCAAACCAGACCAGACCAAACTAGATATAAACCATACACACCTGTGATGTGCACACACTCACAAACACAAAGTGTGGAAAAGAATTAAATGAGTCCAAATTCAGAACTAAAGACTAATACATCTGCTAGCAATATGAACCAGACATACTCTCTTTATCCATGTATACATTTAAATGAATTAAAAATATGCCTTTTCTGATATCATTCTATATATTGGATCCCCAATATAGTAATTTTTTAAATAGCTATTAAAAAAAGGGAGACACAGAACACTCTGTCATCCATTGTGCTTTTATCACGAAATCTGTTGAAATGATGCATGTGATGACCTGACACAACATATTACATTCTGTCCAACCCCATGGTTGGTGCATGATGAAGGGATGTGTGTGTGCTGAGTTACTGGTACAGGCCTGAGAGCTCGACTGCCACTACATGACTCTGCTCTGGCATGAGCTCATTACTGAACAGCATTTCTGTCAGTGAACAAAACAAAAGCCAGTCCTGTCTCATTCTACACACATGCTCACTCATATGGGCAGCATCAGAGCATTAGTGTGTGTGTCCAGTGTGTGTGTGCAGTGAATGCTGTCAGTGTGTAAGAGGGTGGACAGCAGGAGAATGGGAGCGTCACACCTCATTGTCTTCATGCGCACGTACAAAAGACGCGTCTATACAGCTCTGTGATACACCACTTTCACAGCATTTGGTAAAGACAACACAGATATTTTATGTACGCGCATTTGCATGAAGTCACACATACACACCCTTACATGCACAATTTCATGGCTCCGTGGTGTGCCACCGCTACAGAACAGAAACACCCATGTACATCACTGATGTGGAATGAGGTGATATTATTGGCTTACAGTTCTATGACACACTCCAGAAGAAACTCCCACTGTAATACAGTGAAGATAACACACTAATCACTAATATGCCACCAAAGAGTCCCAGCAACATGGAGACACATTTCTAAGCTAGTCTGGTTCACTGCTGTTTCAGTAAAGCTTGAGTTTGGATGAGGTCACCACACATCTGGAGTGTGACAGTTTTGAAACCCCATTCAGCAAACTAAAGCTTAACACTCAAGAAACTCAACGTCTTTCTCTCTTACCATGCGTAAGATATTTAAATAGAGACATAAAGCAAAAAGTGTAGTCTATATAGTCTATAACAGGAAGAAACACATTTTTTTTTTTTTTAATGTTCAACAAAGCTTCATATAAAAAAGTGTCATACCATCCTTCAGAATTTATTCCAATATGCTGATTTGGTGCCGTTTTAGGAGGTGTTGTTAATTTGGGATCAGTACCAGACTACAATTTCTAAGTCATCTCTCAGCTTTCTATATATATGCACACTCTAAAATAAGTTTCTGGAGGTTTTGGAGAATGCTTAAAGGAACACTTCACTTTTTTTGGAAATAGGCTCATTTTCCAACATCCATAGAGTAATACAGATGTGTTTTACCGTTTTTGAATCCATTCAGCCGATCGCCGGGTCTGGTGGTCCCAAAATTAGCA
>JAUMHR010000079.1:12097811-12122233 GCA_032361145.1 Enteromius fasciolatus
GTGCTTCACACCTCCAGGTGGAAAAAGGCAGATAATAAAATTGGGATATCTTTAGAAGCACACACACAGAAAAGCCATGGAATTACTGAAACTTTCTGTAATACAGAGCAGAGGGACAAATAAATCACAAACAACAAAAGAGAGAACAAGAGGAAATATTTTTAAAACATTAATATGTACACCAGAACAAAACTGGGGGATGAAATGTAGCCCTCACACTACTACAGGCTACAGGAAAAATCTGGTGGTCTCAACCCTAGCAAGTGTTTAAAGCATTAAAGGAGAGCCGGGTCAGACACAAAAGCACTCTGTAAAACCTAAATCACTCTTTAATGTTCTCTTGAATGGCCATTGATTTTGTCCTTGGGGTAAGCTCTTCTAAAGCTGTGATCATCATCAAGACTCTTCAAGGGCTTTGGAATAGTAAAAAAAAAAAGTGCATCACATGCATGGCACTAAACAAGGCACAGATTCCCCATATGTTTATCAATTCATCAAGGAAGCTCAACCTCACGTCTTTACATATAGGCTGCCATTGCAAAACTATGGCACATATCAGATTATAAAATAACATCTGAGGAGGAAAAAAAACTGTCTAACCGTTTCTGTCTAAACATTCACTGTGCTCAGGGTTCACTCAGGGCTTTCATCATGAGGAACGCAGGAGTCTGACCTCAATGTGCTGCTTTTTGTCACACTCAGCTGGAGTCGCCAGCAAAGGACTGGATGGCACTCCAGCATCCCGCCGACTCGGTTTCATGTTTCTGTTCTTATGCCCGGACTTTATCAATGAACTCATGTCTCCGCCCACCTCGTCTGTTGTCTCGGTTATTTATTCATGTCTCCGCCCATCTTGTTGGTTGTCTTGGTCACTCATCTGTTTCTCCGCCCCCCAGTGTCATTGTCACGTGTATAACGTGCCCGTATGTTTCCATTGCCAGTCGCTCGTGTTTGTTGAATGTTTCTGTTTGATATCCTGGTGTTTACTCTGTTCGTGAGCCCTCTGTGTTTCCTTGTTTCTTGAAGTATTGGATTTTGAGTAGATAAAAACAAGAAGAAATAAATTGCTAAATAAATACAAAAACAAACAAGAGATCTGATCTGATCATCATCCAGTCTGACTGGAATGACATGAAGTAACAGAACAAACGGAGACAGACTAAATCCAGAAGAACTGTGGCAACAGTTTGAAGATGCTTCAAAAAAACCTACCTAGAAAACTACCTGAAAAACTCTGGGCAAGTGTACCTCAAACCTTTGTTTTACCAAAAGCTGTAATACCACAAATGTATTTGATTGTAGTTAATAGAAGTTAATTGATAAATTCAATCTGTTGAACTTCTGAACAGTACTGTAGCTTTCCAGGTAGGTTTTTTTGAAGCATCTTGGAGATTTCTTCTGGATTAAGTCTGTCTCGTTCTTCATGTCACTCCAGACAGACTGGATGATGATCAGATCAGTGTGGAGCACTGGCTGTGTGGCTCAGACTCCCTGGCAGAATAATCTCACTACGTTATTACAACAAGAATAACGCAATAAGACAGAAATAACCCACTTAAAAACATTTTTGTTGGTGAAGATACTAGTGACCTAAGACTTTTGCACAGTACTGTATATGAGTACTTCAGAAGGAATGTATTTTTTTTTTATTGCAAAATTTAATATATCATGTTTTATACATATTTTATAGTTACCCCACAGACTCTATTTTGTTTATTGGTAACAGTCAGGTGGTTGAGTTGTTGACAGTATCAACCTCATGACTCTAGTGCTCCGTGTTTCTCTGTTCTGATTGGGCTGATTGGCCCATGATTAAGTTACCATGACGACAGATGAGTGAGAGATATTCAGCTGTGCGCTTTGCTAACCTGATTAGGCATGAAAAATCACGGTCTGAAATTTCGACTCTCACACAAAGATTGGTCATGCGTCCTGAGAAAATGAAATGAATGCTATTTTTAGGGATGCCATTAGCAGGAGAGATGTAGATCTCGTGGTTAAATGAATCATTAGACATTTACCACTAAAGAGCGCACATCACTAGATGACTGCTTAACTGAGACATTAGGGGACGTTCAAAAAATAATCAAAAAAATAATGCTGCATAAATTCATTCAGAAATCATTGAAACACCATGGTCTTGTAGCAATAACAAAGCAAACCAGATGTAACACTTCTGACAAAAAAGGTCTAATAGATTTTATTCTTTTTTTGTGTGTAAATAAGGTTAGAAATTAAGGTTAATAACAAATTCCCTTTATCTAAAGAAGACATGCTAAATACCTTTTCTAAGAGAAAATACGGAAATGAGAAGACGACATGACTGGGTCAATGCAGAGATAAAACGACTCATAATTCCAATTTATAGCTCTAACAAAAGGTTAATTAGATCCATGTGACAAACACACCTGTTTGTGTGGGTGTTGGATAGGAAGGTTATCTCTGGTTCTTACATCTCTGGGGTTCTATCTTTCAATATTTCAAAACAAAAGAGATCAGTTATATCCTCCCTGCTTAATTATTTCCGCAAGTAATCAGCGGGGCTTCTGTGCTGTAATAAATTGAAATATGAACAATGGATGACAGCGGTTTTGGCAGGTTCCTATTAATCAGTTTAGTCATTTGCTTGTCAGTGCTGACCATACTCGTATATCATGCATCATACATGAATGATGATTTGTATAGATGGCAACAGGGAGGAGAGGTAATATGACAAACAACTATATCCTGTACACATCTCTTCGGTTGCATGCACCACCAAACATGCAATCTGATTAGTACTGCCTGATTTAAGAAACCATGGTCTGGTTACAAATGACTCTCGGTTAATTCTGTGGTTAAATAAGACTAATGTGAACCACAAGTCATTACATTCCAATTCAAAATGTGTTGTGTACTTAAGGTTCAAAAAATAGACAGCTGCACATTTGAGTTCAAATAAACTCTGTAGGCATAACTTAGAGAACTGAAATAATGAATGAGGTGTGATTCAAAATTTCATCAGCTGAGAAACAAGGTGGAAGATGTACGTTCACACACACACGGAGTCATTTTTGCAAGATGAGACATTCTTGTCAGTGTTCACCAAGACAAATAATCAATTTCCCAATGCCCTGCTGTTCTCATGAATCCAAAATGACTCCTTTCTTAATATTTTCTGCACTGAATAAAATATAAATCATATCCCACCTAAACGTCTCTGTAATGAATCATCAATGAATAATTTCTCACATTTGGTGAATCGGAAATGACTCCCTCCTGAGTGATTCTCTTTGATAAATCATGAAAAATGTAGACAGCACTGATTCATAAATTATAACACAGAACATGTGGATTCTTGTGGAAATGTGGAGAGCTTGAAGTTCAAGGATCACAGAAGAGTTTACAAGACTTCAGCACAAAGTATTCTGCCTGATTAGTTAAATTAGTTGTTCTCGAGACACAAAATTCAGCACAATCTAGCAATTACGCTTCTCCTACATGACTGCAAAGGTCATTTGTTAGATCATTTTTGATGGAAAACAAATTCTCAGCATTTGGCCTTGTTCAAATAAACAACTTTCCACAAAAGAACTTACATTTTACACTAGCTACTTTTTTCAAAAACTGATCTATTTCCATTACATATTTAGCAAGCCGCTCTGGCAGAGGTTCCTGACATGGTGAGGGACAGCAGGGGCCATTTAGTTACAAAAGATGTCCATATAATGGAAACATACATATATATATATATGGTTGTAGGAAGGATATAGGAGGGTTATACATCTTGGAAAAATTGAAACTACTACTCTGAGTCCAACCCTTGGTGACTGCTAAGATTAACATATTTTGCAGAAACCTAAAAATGCAAACCTCCTGACATCTATTCTGTGAATCTACTCCAAAGAACTATTAAATGAAGTTATTTTTTTATGAACATTTTTGTTTCCACTATTAAGATCCCTGGTTGGCTGGACTGATCTGCACTTAGGTCATTCTCTACAGACTGCATGAATAAGCAGATGTCAGGTGATATCAAACTTGAGTTTTCCTTAAGGCTAGCTTTCTCCCGAAGAAACAGTGTGCATGTGCATGACACATTCATTCACCATCACCGACCAGCTCCTAAATGCATGCAGTAAGTGATATGATGAGCCATCAGAGAAAAACACATGCAGCCTAAGCCAATCTCTCATATGCAAAGTTGGGTGATATAGCAAAATCAAATGTAATTATTGTTAATTAAAAAGCATAACCTGTTATATTCAAAATATGGTTTTGTGTGTGCTTTTAAAAACAATATATTGTATATATTCAGTACATCACCCAGTCCTTTTCACTTAAAAGCCATTCTCAACAATACATTTATTTGTTTTTGAGCTACACTTTAGAAAAATAACATCAATCTTTACTTGTTCAAGAGACTCTCTTGGTGTTGTATTAAAGTGTAATGTGTGAGTATGTGTTAGGTGAGAGAGGTATAGAAAAGTATCAGCCTGCTTTGAAACACCTAATGATGTACATAGCATTACACAGTGATTCTGAAATCAATACCACAGCAAGACACTTAAATCGCATATCATTACTACACAACCTCCAATACACCTCTTATCACCGTTCAGTATAATATTACAGTTTAAAATTATTACAAAGCTGCTTGTTTTTAATTGTTTCATTAACAGAAAATTGGAACCTATATCAATATTGAGGGAGGGAAATAAGTAATTTCTTGAAGTTATGCATTTTTATTATGTTTGATAAACATTTATTGGAAACTAAAAATAATGCACCAATTTGAATAGTTCAACCTGCAGTCCGTGAGTTGTAACGTGTTCATCCTTTTCCCAATACATTGATTTAGCATTAAAAGGTCCATCCTAAAAAGGTTTTGGACCTGTTACACAGATTTCATTACTTCTTTCAAAATGTTGTCATTGGCAGACACTTTAAAAAAAATAAATAAATAAACACAATGCCAACCCTGCACTCAACCTATCCTGCACTACTGCACTAAGCGCTAAGATGACAGCACAAGCTGCCACAAAACACATTGCTAATGCAATTGTGCTAATTAGTTAATGTTTGTGTAAAAAAAAAAAAAAAATCATTTAATTACACTAATTTAATAACATAGTAAGTCTTTAAACCACAGTGGCTAAAAATACAGACAAATTCAGTGGGCTGGAACAAGAGTGGAACGCTGCAAAGCTGCTGCTGTCAGACTCACCACCCCGCTGTGAAGACCTGGCAGATATCACACACATACACACTTACCTAAAAAAAAAAAAAGAAGAGGAAAAAAAATATTTTACAACAGGCCATCCATGCAAACACACACACACACGTGCATATTGTACATGCATATGAATAGCGGAAAGGCAGGGCCATAATAGTTCTGTTTCATTCTTGTTTATGAATCCTATTATACAGTTCAGCAATGAGATTCCACAACAAAAGTACAGTATTTGCAGACATACACAAATCTATTAAACATCCTCTGCTTTCACTGACTGCATGTCAGCGGAAAACACACTTTTATTTCTGCACAATAGCAGGAAGGGACTAATTCCTCCGCTAATCCAGACAGAACAGAGGCAAGCACACTGCAGGCCGGAAGAGAGACGGACTCGCTTATCAGCTACACTATAACCAGAGACAGGACAGCAATCAGGAGGGGAAAAGATAACAGGGAGGACTTTCTTCTCTGTCTATTACAGAAGCCCAGCCCACGAAAGGAAAAGAGAAATAGACTATTTTGGAATTCCATTCTCTGTGGAAAATAAAAAGCTGTTTTTAGTAACCCCCCAAAAAAGCTTTGGAAGATTAATGAAATCCTCTTCCTAGTTCTTCCCATGAGATAATGTCAGTGTACCATGTAGTGATTTTACATTTGTATACACACGTCTATAACAATAAAAAAAAAAAAATCATAACCACAATAACCGATCCCAGAAAGTGCCTCCAAACAAACTGTCATTGCGGTGAGAATAATTTACAAGGATGATTTGAAATGATAGTTTGTTGCATAAGTCCCAAGTGACTAATTATGTGAAAACCTCAGAATAATTACTTGACTTTTAAATTCAGCAATATGGCAGAAGACAACAAATCCTTCTAAACACACAATGTTAACATTTTGGGTCCCAGTCCTAGATGTTACAGTCATCTAACCAATCCAGGCATAACACGTTTGGACAAGAGCTTGCTTGGGCTTGCTTGATCGTTTCAATTTCACGTGTAAATTAAGATATTAGACGACTGAAGACTTCCAATTGATTTTGTAAAATTTTACCATAAGACTTAGGACAGTCTTACTTTACATACTATACAGTCTTATATAGACGATAATCACACAGTGAGATCTTGGGTTAAAGTAAAGGGTAACTAAGTTCACACTGTATAATCCTAAAAGTAACAATCTTTAAGGAAAGGCAAAAAAGTTTAAGTATATGCTTGTTTGTGGTGATCGGTGCTCTCCTGTGGTGTGGATGAACATCTATGAAGACACGGGACTGAAAATAGAAGACATTGATTAGTGAGTTTAGTGGTAACGTGTTAATGTGAAGCACATCTATAGCAGCAAGGGGTTACCGCTAGCAGAAGAACAGTCTGGAGCTTCGGATCTCTCATTCAGGCATCAATAATTCAGCAGCAGACATGCACTAATGAGGACCTGGTGCTATTCGGGAGACACCACTTAGACTACGTGAAGATCTATGGCCCTCATACATACAGATATTTCAGCCATTATAACCGATCTATCTCTTTTTCACTTCTCCATTCTTCTCTGTCTCAGTTTTGAATATCTCTTTGTGTGCCCAGCCTCTTTCTTCTTTGTTCTATTTCAAGTTCTTTTAAAAGCTCAATTCTAAATATTATAAATATATATATATATATATATATATATATATATATACACACATACATACACACAAACACAGACACACATATAAATAAGAAAAGCTTGTAATTTTTTTTTTAAAATATAATATTTATTTTAAAACATTTTTGAATAATACTAACAGAACAGTGGATCAACTATCATCTCTTAGTTTTGTAAATGTCTGACATCAGCAGATAACACATTAATATGGCGGTTTAAGAAGGAGGTTGACAAGAGCAGCAAAGATGGTTACTGATCTCATGCATCAACCTGCCAGCTCTTTTCCTCGGCCTCCGTCAATATCTTTCTCCTCCTTCTGTCCCCCATCAAGATAGAGCTTAATGATGCTCGTTAATCAGACTGAAGTTCTTTGTGCAACAAAAGCCAGCTTTTCACAAATGTATTCTGCTCCAGAAATGAGTAGAACTGAAAAATGGGACAGTGACAACATACAGTCATCTCATGCATGCATACATAGTAATAATTTAATAATGATAGCAATAATAGCTTAAGAACATAATGATAATTATATTTTATGTCATGTGGCACATTCTAGCCTTAATTCAGTCATCTAAATGCTAACATCTTTACTGAGGCCTTGGTGTAGCTTTACTTTAGATTACCTTAGGCTTTACACGCTTCTAGATTTATACCAAACAAAACTGAAAACTCTATAATGAAAAGAAAATAAATTCTGAATCCGAATAGCCTACTAGCGTCAACTCAACAACATACAGTGCCTTTCTCTCTCCCACTTCACTTCCTGCAAGCTCTGATCAGTCCTATCATAAAAAAGGCAAAAATGCCAATGAATAAGTCTTTCAAAATTAAAGAACAATAGCCTTCAGTCGTCCTGAGGAAGGAATCCACAACCTACTTATAGCATGATTTTGGACTCTGCCTACAGAGTTTATTCTTTAACACTCGCCAAGCACCAAAAGAGATTAAAAATTGGCTTTGGTAAATAAATGAACTGGCTGGCCAGTAACTTTCTTAGGTTCATCTCATATAGTTCCAAACACTTGAATGAATGCACTGACGTATTTACCTAAAAACTGAATAGAGATTTTAAAATCTGAAAACATGTTCAAGCATGTCTTCAGCTTGATTTGTGATGTGTGTGGGTGCAACTGAACCTCCTGCTAGGACTGACTCATTTACGCATTTCCATCATTTATTCGACTGGCCATCTCAAAAACTCATGCATTTGAATCAAATCTCATTAGATGGAGAAAACAAATTGTTCACGTTATGTTAGTGTACTTCCCTTGTATGATGTATTTTCGAGGGAAATTCCACCCCCCACTTTCTAACTAGTGGTTTTTAAGCTTCACATAATACAGTAACAAAAGTTAATTTTCTTAATGACTGTATTATAGGGTGTCTCTGGCTTGACAGTCTAGGTGGGTGGTTTTGTAAAACATATAGACTCAGACAGACAACATGCAACACACATACACATGCTTACAAACAAAGATTTGGCATATTTGCACAAAACTAGTCTTTTACCAAAAAAAAGGTAAAAAAAAAGAGAAATTTGGAGGAAAACAAATGCAAGAGAGGTGTCAAGATCTATGATAGCAGTCCAAGGTTTCCGGAGAAAAAAAAGTCAGTAACGTGAACACAGAGGTTATAAATTGTTTTCAGTCCTGATAACTGTGGCATTTTGGCAAGGATATACACATTTTCACCCTCAGGCCTGACTGGAAAAAAAAGATCTCTTGAAGCTGAAGACATCAACAAACACACACTATTCCCATCTCTCTCTTTCAGCAGTTTGCTATGTGGGCTGCATGTCACACTACAGACTCATGCCTTAGGCTGCTGGAAACTCATATTCAGCTTTCCTGCTTATTCTCAACACATCCATCGTGTTCATGTGAGAAGGCGCATCTATATGTGTGGTACAGCCTTAGGACATTACACTGCTGGGTGCTCCAGACTGGACTCGGTAGCTCAGACATCCTGAGCTAATGACTAGAGCATCTATCACTATTGCACAGAATGAAGAGATAACCACTGAGAGACTTCTACTGTTGTGATAATAATCATATAAAACTTGGCTTTATAAAGAATGAACTATTTCAACAACTACAGAGATTATGACAATTAACATTCAATTGTTTTATTGCTACCAACTTGCACTGTTTGTGTTACATTTTTAACCAATGTTGATGATTTAACAAAGAACTAACAAAAACAAATATAATAATAAAAGAAAATGTAAATATTAAGTAAATATAAAATATTTTAACCCTTAACAATTGCATGCAACACAAATATATTTTTTTAACTTAACGAATGTAATAAAGCAAATAATAATTAATACTTTTGTCATTACAATTGGTATTAAGAGCCATGAAAAGCCTGCTTGACCTTGACAAAAATAGGAACCCAAGGTCTAAAAGAGACATTTATGCGGAAATCGAAAGTAGCCATGATGAAGCTCTTGGAAGTACAACAAAACATCCTTGCAAGAGTTTGCTGTTATCCCTTATGGTCAAATAAGTTTAGTTTCAACTATAAGCCATGTAAACAGTATCACTCCATCTGTCCCAAGCAGGAACGCAGGGATAAAATGTGTCTAAGACATCCTCTTTTCTGCATTTTCAGACATTTGAGTCACACAAACAAACAGAAAGGTTCAAAGATTTTGGAAGAAAAAAAAAAAAAAAGTTTTTTGTTGCTCATGAAAGGCCAAGCTGAGATCTGAAGCTTCTCTGCCGAAGCAAATTTTTTATATTATACTCCCTGAGAGGCCAGATTGGCACGTGTGTCTGCGTGTGTTAGAGACACATGAAATTGAAATACATTATGAGTGAAAATGCATGAGCATCACTACTCCATACCACACTACTTTCCAAAATTTAAAAACCCATCCACAATGACAACTATTTGAGTTGACCTTTGACCTATTATGTAAAAAAGTAAAAAAGAGAGAGAGAGAAAAGAATCGAGGCTCTGTAACAGAGTGCCTGAGGGAGTTTCTGGCATTTTGCCCTCACTCATCTCCTTCATTTTTCTGCTCCGTTTCTAATTCGCTCCCTTTTCAAAAGGTCAGAAATCTCAGCCTGTCCATAACGACTGCACGTCGAGCAGGTCAAGCCAAAGTCACAAGGATAATTTTAAGGTCAAATGTTATCTTGGCTGCCAACAACATGAGAAAGCGAGTCTGCTAAAGGCTTGATCTAAAGGCAAGTAAAACATCAACACAGCGACACAAGGCCAAATCTGACTAAACCGTTCAGATCCATCAATATCATATGCAATGCTGGAACTGACGGTGACACTGAATCTACCAAAGGCAAAATAAAGAGTTTTCGCAACACGACTTTGACATTAGATGCTAATATCTTATTGGTGAGTCTATAGCTGCACTGTGTATCACACCGTAGGCGTGCTCTGTGTATGTTTCTCTGTAACTATATCATGTGTCGGATGTTAACGTTACTTGTGTTGTGTCCTGCTCTGCGAAGCATGTTGCATACTCCTCGTCGTTTTCTTGTTTCGTGTTGTAAATAAATCTCAAGTTCTGATTGCATTTCAGGTTCTGTGTCCTCTCTGCTTGCGAGGAAGCGCGAGCCTGAACAGCACCTTTTTGTGACAGAACATCCGACCACACAGCGAGATGGCGTTCATCCAGCGTCAGCCAAACTCGTCCACCGAAAACCGGCGTTTGACGAGTACATTGGGGAGAACAATGGGGCTTGGTGACACGGAGATTATAAGCGTGTTCCAGTATGGGGCGGCGTTTTTCCAGGACTCTAACATCCCGGACATCACGGGTCTCCCCTGGCAACAGGCGCTGTTCTTGTCGCTCATGACATTCCGGGCTTGGGGAGGATCCCATCTCCGTCATGTCCATACCGCACCCGCGCACCACGAATCACTCGAGCACCATAATGTCACGAGCACTCACGCACTCATCTCTGCGGACTACGGTCCGCCTTCACGGTCAGCCGAGCCGTGTTATAAAGCTTTGGTTTCAGTTTCGTTTTCGCGGCCAGGAGAGCCGTGTTTAACCCAATCAATGCCAGTTACACAGCCAGGAGAGCTGTCGAAGGCCCTCACGGTTTTCAGCCATTCTTTAACGGGTATCAGCCCCATAGCACGGTACAAGGGGCCGTGTGTTGTTCCGTCGGTCCCGGTTACGCAGCCTGATGAGCTGCTGAAGGTCCTCACGGGTCCTAGCCCACAAATAACG
This sequence comes from Enteromius fasciolatus, assembly GCA_032361145.1. NCBI lineage: Eukaryota > Metazoa > Chordata > Actinopteri > Cypriniformes > Cyprinidae > Enteromius > Enteromius fasciolatus. The sequence goes on from JAUMHR010000079.1 coordinate 12,108,878, forward strand.
GGTCCCAGCCCTGTGTCACGGTACGAGGAGCCATGTTTCGTGATGATGGTCTGCGATTTGGGTTTAGTGTCACCGGATCCGCCAGACTTGGTTTGTGATCCGGATTCGTTGTGGCCGGATCCTTATCACAGTCAGTTCGTCACGTAGGGCGCAATCACTGACTGTTTGGTCACGAAGGGCGCAGTGTCAGTCTAGGAGGGCGATATCACTGACTGTTGGTTGCAGGAGAGCGCGTACACTGTCTGTGTGTTACCCAAGGGCGCAAAGTCTGTTTGTTCAGCTCAAGAGGGCGCTGTCGCATCCTGCTCGGCCCTAGAGGTTGTCTTTGCCAACTGGTCTGCCTAAGTGGTCATCCCCGCCGTCTGCCCCGCCCTGGAGGGTGCTTCCGCCATCTAGTCTGCCTCGGAGAGCATCCCCGGTCCCCGGTGAGCCCCGGTGGGCTTCTCCGCCATCGGCTACACCATGGAGGACGTACGAACTGTCAGGTCGGCTCGGGAGAGCATTCCCGGTTCCCGGCGAGCTCAGGTGGGCTTTGCCACCATCTGCACTGCCCTGGAGGGCACATTAACTGTCAGGTCAGCTCAGGAGAGCGTTACCGGTCCCCAGTAAGCCCAGGTGGGCTGCTCCTCCGTCTAATCCACCTTGGAGGGCGGTTCTCCCGTCAGCGCCGCCCAAGTGGAAGTCACCACCTGCTCCGCCATGGAGGGCATCTCCGCCTTCCGCCCTGCCCAGGTGGGCCTCTCCGCTGTCTCCAAGGCCCCCCTTAAAGACTGGTGTTGCTGCCTACACGTCTGGAATCCGCGCCTAGGGGGAGGGCTATGTCACACCGTGCTCTGTGTATGTTTCTCTGTAACTATGTCATGTGTCCACGTGCTTGTGTTTATGTTTTGATATCTGTTCCATGTGCTTTTGTGTTTTGCTTTCATTCTGTTCCCCCATGTGCTCTATTCGTTTGTAACCCCGCCCCTATCACTAGTGATCTGCCAGCTGTCTTTACCAGGTGTATAGTCTTTAGTCTTTGATTGGTCTGTGTATTTATGTCATTCCCTGCCTCAAGTTCAATGTCAGATGTTAACGTTACTTGTATTGTGTCCTGCTCTGCGAAGCATGTTGCATACTCCTCGTCGTTTTCTTGTTTTGTGTTGTAAATAAATGTCAGGTTCTGATTGCATTTCTGGTTCCGTGTCCTCTCTGCTTGCGAGGAAGCGCAAGTGTGAGCCTGAACAGCACCTTTTTGTGACACTGGCAAAATATTATATTAATAATAAAAAATAGACAGCACTCATTCACTGTTTTTATGGTACTGTTCTGCATTCTGCATTTATCATTCAATATACTTAGACCTACTGTTTTAATTAAAATAACTGGACCAAAATGACTAACCTTCAGCCTACCCCTAAACCCAATCTTAATCCATGTAATTACCTTATATGAGTCAATACTTTTTTGATTAAGTACACTTACTGTAACAAAAAATAATTAAAATAACACAAACTACATATGTGACCTCTGCTGGTAAAACAAGCCATAATGATCAAATTAAAAAGAAGGAAAAACAAGTTTTTAATAAAAAGGCTCAAAAGTGACTTAGTGGCCAAAAAAAACACCTACTACCGCTGCGTGTATCGCCGCTGCAGGGACACGATGCTAACTTTAATTCAGCCATGTGTTAAAGTCGTTTACGAAACTACAGTACCGCCAGGTGACGCAAGGTTTCCAAACTGACTACAATTTTGTTTTGTTAAATAGATTAAATAACCAAATAAAACAACAATATATTATAACATAACATCCTGAAATCATTACAAAAATAATTTTAATAACATTTTAGAAAGTTAATTTCAAAACTGTGAAATAAAATGGTGTGCGTGATGACATCATCCTTAAAAAACGGATTGCACTAGTTTGGCTTTTGCAATTTCTGCAACGCATACATTTAATATAATACAGTTTTTGTTTTTTTCTCAAGATGCGGCACCTCTGCCCGAGAAACTGACCGAAAACATCTGCAGAATGGATATCAATTGTATTTCAATTTACGTTTTTTTTTTTTTGTTTCAGAGGAAAAATCTATGTTATGCATCATCTCTTCTTTATGGACATTACTGAAAGCAGAATTTATGCAAAAGTGTATAATGCTTTAAAACAGAGATGTTTAGAGGGTGTTTAATAGTGCTGCCAAGCACTAAAGATTTTTCTAGTTACTATATCGTCGTTCTTTCAGTTATTTTCAACTAATAGCAAATTAATATTATAGAAATGAGCCTTATATAATTTATTAGTTTCTTGTTTTAGTTAGGCCTAAATAATGGGAGTGCCTCACGTTTTACTAAAATAAAAGTAAAGAATTCATAAAACATGCAATAATTTAGAATAAAATATAGTATATAAATAATATATATATTAGTAAATATCTTTTCCCTCAGTATTTCTCTGTCAAACAAACAATAAGTATTAAATAAGTATGTGCGTGACAAAAAAAAAATGCTGTTTTAATCAAAGGAATCATAAAATATTAATAAAAAATTTACTTGTGACAAATATTAATAATGTGAGAATATTTTTCCTAGCCTACTAAAATAGGCTACCACTTTTAATGCTTGGATGCAAAGTAGCCTAAACTACATTTTTTCCATGACTACTAATTTGTAATTCGAAAAAAAAAAAAAACAACAACATTTAACAACATTTAAACATAAGCATTCAAGGAGGAAAACCAATTAGTTAATAGCAAAAAGTGTGTTCTTTTCTTTTATCGTCCGATTAACATTAATGTAAAAGACATAAGGTCATTGAGGTCTGAAATTAAACAATAAATATACACCTCATGCTGTGTCAATCACGTTTACACACTGCCTTTGAAACTTTCATCTTTCATTAAAAAAAAAAAAATGCATCAGGTTTGAATTTGAAGCATTGGGATTAATGGGATTGGGAGAGCTCAATTTTGTGAAAACTTAAAATTCGACCAAATTTTATACCTTTTTTTTACTTTTTTGTCTGTATCTCTAAATTTGTCTAATAAAAATATATAAAGCATTTAATTCAATTAAAATAAATAAAAAAGGCTTTGACTATATGCATTAGGATTCCTACACACAAACACATAACTGAGGCACGACATCTACTGTACCAAGGATGCCGTTTTTAATCACACTAAATCTTAAAACACGATTCATACTTGAGTGAATTAGTTCCGAGATGTGCATCATTAACCTCTGATCATCAACCCATAGAGCACAAAATTACTCTGCCATTATAACACCATCACTTCGGCAGCCTCACAGATCACAGGTCAGTCAATGCCTTCCCTCTTAATGCTTCTGAACTCTATCTGAACTGATACAGGCCTCATTAACTCAACTAAGATAGTAATTACTGCTCTGAGATCAGCTACGTAATTACTTGAATGTTTGATTGGTAAATCTTTATAGTGGTACAGCTGTCTGTGAGTTGTGGCTAAATGAAGATCCACAATGAATAAATAAGAAAAAGTATGGTCAACAACTCTTGGGAGTGAATATTGCCGTTCTTTCTGTAACAAAAGAATGGCAATGATCTTCCCCTCAAATCTTAACAAGCCAAATACAAAAGTAAATGAAGTCTCTTGTCTCAGAGATGGATAAGAGAGTAAAAAAGCTAATTATGGATTACTTCAATATCTTCCAAAGTTAGAAAGCGCCTCAGGCTGCAAGTCGGCAATTTCCCGGTTCACTGAAATTAATGAAAGAGATAATTTGATATGATTCAGCATACTGACACATCAGCAACACACACAACAAAGAGAAGAAGGAAAGGAAGTCAAAATCAGATTATCAGACATAAATTACATACAGTAGAGATGATGGTTTAATAAGAGATATTTTTGTTTCAGATCTGTACTTGAAAGAACAGTTTAGTCAACAAACATTTTTCATAACCTGGTTTTTCAGTATTTTTGCAGTCAGTGATTTTCACAATGTATGATCAGATCTTGCTTCTTCATGGTGAGGTATCGGTCATGACCGACAGTCAAATTGCTTGATTTTTCTCATGTAGTGCGATAAGAAACAGCTAGAGATTTTTGAGCACGCTGAATCAAACAAGTATCACGAAGACATACACAAGCATGTCTAATACGGCAGTTGATTACATATTACATTACCACTCAAGACAGCCCTGCTGTCAAGCTAAACACATCTGTTCTGAAGAGATGGCAATCATTCACAACAGTTATCCACAGAAGGTAACCACATACATACAAAAAGCCTTGTTCTGGTACGTGACAAAATTGCTGCACCTTCTAAGACTCCTTTTGAATTGCAGTTTGTGTTGGATCAGTGAGTTCTTGAGTTGATCTATCTCACTGCATTCATTATTAATTCACTTGTTTAAACGCTCATTTACTCAAACATTTCCTAAGAATGATTTCTCCAGTCAGAGGAGTTTTAGAGGGTGTTGGAGTCAGATGTAGAGAAAATGATGGTGTGCCGTTCACACTTGAATGCTTCTGAACTTTATAATTGACTCCATTAATTTAGTCTTACCTGAGCAAAACAGTTTCTGCATGACTGAATGGTACGTGCCATTTTTGAAACCCAAGCTCTCAGTGCAGACACACCTACAATATATATTTTTTTCTTCTAAATTCTTATTTTCTCTTTTAGTGGGTTATATTTCTGATTGCAGTAACTATGAATTAAAGTAGTACGTCATAATTTATTTTGCCCTCATGTTTTTTTTAAATCCTTATGAAACAAAAGCAGACATTTGTGGCTGAAAGTCAAAATGATGGTGACCAATTTGAGACACAATTTTAAATATAGAGTAAAAATTTTGAATTTCGTTACATATTATATTGCTTCAGAAGACATGAAAGTGTTTGAGTTACTTTAAGATGCTTTTGTGATGCAAAATGTCAGAGTTGTCACGGAAAACATATGACCCTAGAAATGTAACCACACTTTAGAACTTTTCGGTTTGCCCTGTGTGTTGTGTTGAAGGGGTGATATCATGTCGCAGAGTCTCTCTCTCTCTTGGTCTCTGTGCAACATAAGCGATCAGTTGTGTTCTCAGGTACCGAAAGTGTGTACCGATTGATTTAAGGTGAATCGGTACTCTGTAGTTATGACGCAATTCAGTCAGTACCCATAAAAGTACATAGTACGATACACAACCCTACACCTGTCCCAAAACATTTAAAATGTAAAGGTAAAAATTTGAAAGACAGATTGTGCAACAATTGATAGTCACAGATTGAATGGACAGTGGTCCGTGAGCTGGAAAGCTGAAGAGAGACAGAGAAAAGCTCAAAGGCAGTAAAAATGTCTAGACATTAAGTGTCCTTTGCACTATATGGAGATTAACAGAGACAACAGATGTGTTGACTGTCCCCACACGAGGCACAGTGGAGTCCAGCACATTAATGCCGCAGCCAAAACATTTAATGAGATGACAAAGCACACACATACACAAATAAATCACACCTTTGTGCATATAATGATAGCTAATGAGCTGCAGGCTGCTGTGTTTCACTATCTACATCGATGATGTGTGATGAGTTTTGAGGCGGCACTGCCTCCTCAGACAAAACACCTTTGCAATATTAGCAGAAACTGAAGGTGCAACGATTTCCGCGGGTTTTTATAAAGTCTCACTCACTAATGAGCTCACAGTATGTTCTGCCACGGTCAGATCTAATGCCCCCAGACAGGAGATTATGCTCCGATTTCTTCAAAAGCTCACAGCTGAATTTCCATCACAGCTGTTCACTACGGCACTATTTTTAACACTGGCCAATTTATGCCACCACATTAGCATATCAGCCTGCTGGGATCAATAGTTTTTCAGCACAACAGACTAACTACAGATGTAGTTACTGTGATGGAGCTTTTAAAGAGGATCTAGAGATCTAGTAGTCATTCAGACAGGTCTGAATCATTAACAATGTGAGAATGAGCCAATAAAGTCTCTGAGGTTTGACTGTTGTCTCTGTTTTGCAGGAGGCTGATGTCTCACTGTTGGACAGTTTAGACAGCTAATCATCTGTACTAGGAATAAGAGAGAAGACTTCATGACCAACATTAAATTCAGGCTCATTATGCTTGGCTTAGGCTGCGCACACATCCACATACACACAGTCTCTCTTATCGCAGTACACACTCACTCACACATTCACACAGGCTGTCTTTTTTCCCCAAAGCATCTGATCAGTGGGGTGAATTGGTTAATGCGATGCAGACACACTTGTTCAGTTTCTGTCAAACTCTTTGAATGTGTGTTGTGAGGTGAATCGCTCAACGTACAGCAGAGCTACAGTTTCCCTGCAATTCATAATTTCTTTTGTTAACACAAATACCTAAATCCCTCATTTAATCAAACACCCGCAGCCTGTGATATAATCCCAATATGAACTCTTGATCACCCTTTATACACAAATACAAATCTGTCCAACCTACATTAGCAAAGTGTCAAAGCTAAATGCGTACTATGTGCCACTATCATCATCAAACGGAAAGGTGAAATAAAATTTAAATTTAGGCCAGCAGATATTTGCTTTCCATAAAATCTGTTCACAGGGCTGTCTAATATGCCTTGCTAAGATTCAACACTTCACTTTCTCAAAATGTAACTCTCACCTCTAATAGGATGTGCATTGCTATTCAATACAGCGGTGCACAAATCTGCATAACCAATTCACGGAACACCTGATGGCATCTCCCTAATCAACCATTTCAATTTTGGGAAAGACAGAGAAAGAGAAAAAGACAGACAGGCAGACAGCCAACAATTACTCAGGAGATTTTTAATAAACCTGCTCCCAAACTCAAAAACACTCTGATTGCGAACTGCATACCAATGATCCATATACCTGACATTTAAATATGCTCAAGCCAGGGAATCATTAGCCAACACTACGTGATTGACAGAAATTGATGAAAAAGGTGAAATTAAATGATATTTCAGAATTTTATAAACAATACAATTGATAGACATTGTTTGCACATATGGAGGCAAAATTTTACTTTTCACAATCAGGGCAAAAAAATGGACCTTAGAACAGTGTTTCTTAACCAAGGGCCCTGAGCAAATGGTTAGGACTGTCAGTTTAACATGTTAAATTAATTAGATATAAAAAATAACAGTTAAAGCACTGGCCCCTCCCCTAGACCTGTACATCAAACATAGAATACGTAGAAATCTAGTTTTACATATGAAGAGACAGTATGACAAAGTGGCACCTGCTTCTTATGTGTTGTGCTGGCACTCTTGGAAGTTCTTTCTCTAGCAGATGGCAATCTTCCTTTTTGAGATGCATGGAGCAAACCTAACAAACCTAGCAGCGCAGCAAGCGGTGCGGAGTGCATGCTCACACACACACACACACACATATCCATCCATCCATACACAAAGAATATCCAAGTCCATCTAACATCCAAGCCTTTGATTGTGAAATCCCACCACACTCACATTGAGTTTCTCACAGGAGAGTTCAAAGGAGTGCAGACTTAAAGGGGTTATTGATGTATGATCATGTACTGTACAAACACTATGCTTCCAGGCTGAGGTAAAAACGTGCGTGTCCTAAAGTGACCCAAAGTGCTGTCTGTGTGCTGACCAGTGTGAATTAATGCATTGCATTTCTCATAGTGCAGTGCTTCTCAACCTTTAGACTCAAAGGACCCTTACTGTCAAACACAATATTAATCTGTGTCCTTTTTTGGGTTGTCAGTTGTGGATAATTGTATGTGTATTGTCTCTGCAGTTTCGTCAGCCAGCCTGGTATCTTGTGTCATTCATTAAATGTTTCATTGATTTCACGTCTCCCTGCCTTCCTGTCCTGCTGAGAAGCGAAACTAATCGTTACATATATATTATATTATACACATACACAGTATATATTTATGGATATATATATATACTGTATATGTGCCGCTTTTAGTTAAAAAATTAATCATGGTTAAATTTATTATCAATTTTACAAAAAAATAAAAAATTGAAAACAAGTAGCTTTGTCATTATTACAGCAGAATTAGGCCTAGACCTTTTAAATACACAAGGGAATCAGGGAAGGAAACATAAAACACCTGGGACACACAGCTGAGCTAAATGAACACTAATGAAAAGGACTCAAAACAAGGCAAATGCACATGGAACAGAATCAAAACAAAAACAAAGACAGCACATGGACAAACAACAGCGTGACAATCTTGATTTTATGTGCTTTCTAGTTTAGAGTTAAATTATTTTAACATAATAATAGTAAGTATATAAATTCATTAATCATTGCTCCTGTAAATTTGCTGAGTGAATTCTCACCTTCTGGCTACAGTAAGAACCAGTGGTTCACTGTATTATTGTAGCATGACATATCTGAACAAAAATGTGATAATGGTGCTCAAAGTTGGACATGGCATAGGCTACGGATTCAAATTACAGAACAACAATTTTCATCTGGAGACAGAAAATCAGAAGGCTCAGATTAAATACAGAATAAAGTTTCTTTAGGCTTCCCCAAGCTGTGTGGTCAGTGTGATGCACTGATGGCATGCTTGTGGGTGTATGTTGTAGCTGCCCTGCTACTGCTCAGCAAGGCCTTGCTGATCATAAACCACATAATTAAATATTGATTGCAATTAATCACTTGAAGGACAGAGACAACTACAAACAAAGTGTGTGTGTGGAAGAGCTGTAAAGCTAATTCAATGCAAGGTTGTGCTGAGTTCTTGAAGTGCTTGATAAGTATTATTTTAGCTGCTGTCCCAATGACGGATAGCTTTAAGAGTGAGGCCCTTGCTTACTGCACTCAGAGTTGTTGATGGGGTAAGGGCCAATGTGATTTACACACTACTGTATGAGAAACGCCATTCTGGGACTAATGGCACATATACCTGTAGAGCAAAAAGAGAAAACAAATCAAAACGAAGAGGAACATGATGGGTTTGGATGGAAAAAGGCCAAAGACTGATAAACGAGTCTGCCATTTTTCGGCAATCTACTTCTGCATTAACATAGACATTGACACTGTGGGAATGAGGTAATGAGGTTTTCTTGTCTGAAATGTACTGCATATCTCCATTTATTCCCTTTGGGACATGCCCGACTCCTGCTACCGCCTTACCTACGTAGTCACAGAAAACACATACAAATTCGAGTCTTAATAACAAAGGGCTATTGTCTTGTAATGGGACAACAGCACTGTCTACAGCTACACTTAAATAATGGGAAAATCTAGAGAGAGGGAGTTTAAAATGTAGCATTGGGAGAAGAAAAAACAAAAGAAACTGAGAAAAAGAGGGGTGATGTTTGCCGTTTCCATCTAGCCATGGTTGTGAATTTTTGCTTGCCTGCACAAATTCCTCATTTACCAACATGCAATTATTTTAACCCAACTTGGTAAATAAAGCATGTATAACATCTGGAGTTATAAACCTACATTAGCCATAATTACCAGCTAATAGAATCCCCTTCATCCAAACGGCTTGATTCTTGGAACTGCTATAATGCATATGTGAGTGTTTTACTGACCTTATTCACTTTTAAATTATTATATAATTACAGTGAAACGCATCATTTCATCTTCTTGCTCTCTGCTTGACTTATGAGTGTGGTCACTGGTAGTGTTATAAATGGTGGTATAAAATGTACATTATACCTGAGGTATCCAGACCAATACCATTGAATATGTAATAAATCTGTAAAGACAATGTGTCATTTTTGTGCCATGAGCAGAGCCAAATAAAAGTGCAAAAATAATGAATAATGAACCAAAACAGGTTATTCTGTTTGAAACACTGAAACATTTATTCTATGGAGTTACAAAAAGGTTCTTTCATGGGGTTTGGTATAATATCTGGGTTAGATTGTGGAATATAATCCTCTCTCATAAGTATGTTTTGAAAAAACTGCTTATATAACCACAGTAAAAGCCAAAGTCACCTTTCCAAACATTGCAGAACCTTCTAAGAAAAGTAAATGAAGCCAAAACTGTCTCTCCACATGTAACCTTAATAAAGATATCATCACCTGTATTCCTTGTTTGGTTAGTAGAACATTTACTTAAAGTACCAGAGGTTTGGATTAGTTTTGAAAGTCAAAATCTACAGTATGAGCACAATTGAACTCAAAGACTCAAAAAAAAAAAAAAAAAGAATAGTATTACTCATGAACTAAAAATAAAGCTTTATATTCCAGTCTTTAAAATTCCCACAGTCATCAGTCTAGAGGTGTGTCATGAATAGTTTCCACACAAATTAGTCATCTAATCCAAAGTTATTCTGTGTCACTGTAGCAAGAAGGACCAAACCTAATATTCTCAGAACTCCCAGTAGCACACTTATTAGCTCAAATTGTAGCAGTGCAACACAGCTTGTTTAAAATTTCCAGCCGAGTTTCTGGTTGTGGGGATCAAGATAGACTCTCAGCGATTTGAAGCTTAGTGGCAGAGCTTTTATTTACAGAGCAGAGACTAATGGCCACAGCATGGCCTATCATTTTATTAGTGCAAGGAGGTCTGTCAGAAACATATTACTCACCACAGGGCTCTCTCAGGATAAAGACAGCGAGAGAGAGTTGTGCATCACATAAACAGTCCCACATTGGTCCAGAGAACACAGCACAACAGGATCCTTGTGTATTTTTAGTGGAATCGTATGCGCTGTTTTATAAGTAAGGTAATTATACTAATAACACTCTTAACCTACATATACCATTGCACTAATATTCATCATGGAATATTCGTACACTTCACTGAATACAAGTACCTGAAAATGCATATTTAGAAGCCTAGAGCACAGCTGGACATTGACCTCCATTAAAATAGACGAGGGAAACTTCAGTATCTCCACCTTAGAACAGCAGTCTTCCATTCTATAACGTTTCATTAGTCTATGCTGAAAACCTATAAATTACTGAATGGAATCCTTTGTAAAAAATAATATAATAAAATGAAATGACCAAAAGAAATTCACTATAATATTGTATATTTAAGAAAGCATTTTTATTATTTTACATTTATATGATTAATTTACTAATAGTAGTAGTAGTAGTCATAAATAAATATGTTTACAGATCTACTTGATTTGTAGATTATACAATTTGACTCAAAACAGACAACGATAGCATCATTGCATTGACCATATTGTGTGACTTTGGCATGCAGAGAGATTTAAATTGTATATATTCCTGCCAGAATTGTTACTATCATACATTTTTAGAGTCTGAGGTGCTGTTATATGTGGCTTTGTAGAATGTGATTTAGGGGCACTTAAAGCTAACAGCCCTTGGAGTTTCTGGAGCTCTGGGAATCCTCATTCATTATGACAGTGTTAAACAGTTCTGAGGCACGCTGCTAAATGCCTCCTAACGCCTGCTGGAGCTCAGGGGGATACACATACGCTCACACTGGAGACTACAGGAAAGCAATGTTAGCTGAACTTCTAATTCATATTGAGGGGTGAAACTGATCATTTCCATGGGTTAGCGTATGTGTGTGTGTGATCAGCAGAGAGGGAGGTCAAGTTGACAAGTAGAAATGATGAGGGAGGATCGGCTAACCAGCCAGCCATTATTTTCCAATCAATAGTGAAAAAGAACAAAAGCACAGTATGCTGAAATCCCAACGTGTACGAGTCAATCTTAATTGTTTGTCTATTTAGAAACATTGCTCTTCCTCTGGCTCTCTCTTTTTCTTTCTCTCTATATGATTGATTGCATGGATATTCCTTGTGTGCAGGGACTATTTGAAGATGCTGGAGAGGAAACCGGTATCGATCAGACATCTTAATGTGTGCACCTTTGTGTCATGCTCATTGCAATGCCCACTTTAAATACACACTAGCTATTTTTGCGAAAGCTTACAATAAAGAAAGTTTACAACTTAAGGTTTTTGTCTTAATTACTATAAACATATATAGGTTTTAAAACTATTGTCATTATCACTAATGTTAATTGTTATATTGTCTACAAATTAAATTCTACCTATGGTATACATTTTTTAATAAGCTTAAAAATAGATAATGATAATTTCTCTTATATAATAGCTTTAACCTACATGCTCCAAATTGAGATTAAACTCCACGGGTGTATGATAAGAGTTTGATAAAAAATAAACAAACCCAAGTAAATAGGAAAACAGAAAAAAAGGTATGGGAGGCTGTCAAGGTCCTTACAGTCTCAAGTAAATTAGGCCGGATGGATTCCAGTGAGATCGTTTAATCAGGTCTGGCTCTGTAAATCTTCTAAAGCTCCACAGGCCAATCTGAGCTCCTGAGCTCTGGTGATTAGGTCTGATGTGATAACAGCAGACAGATAGTTTAATCAGCTGTGTCGCAGAGGCCTGTGGAACGGGAAGCAGTCTTAGTCTAATAGACGAGAATACAGCTGCCCATTAGCCATTTGTTTGCTTGTTTCATTGACCAGACGCCAACATCATCTCAATACTCCGTATAATGATTTACCAGATGAACAGTGATTCTTGATTTCTTTCAGTGTGCTCTGGAGGACTTTTATTCTGCTATAGGCGTATCAAAACCTCACACAAATTAATGTTAATTCCTTCAGAAACGGCATTCATCAACTCAGTTTCACCAAATATTAAACTACTGAAAATATCTTTCTTTGTAATAAATATCAAACAAAGATGAAGACGGAAAAAAGTAGAAATGTAACTAAAATAGAAACTTATAATTTATATTACTTAATACTTCTACTTAAAATTATAATGTGAACGGAAAATATAAAAAATTAAAATTAAGTTCAAAATATTAATAAATACTATAGTACTATCTATTGTACAAAGATTTTTTTTTTATTAAACTGTCCAACAATTCATTCATATTTATATTCACCCCTTAAGAAATACCAGACTGAGTTTAAATTATGTAACATACTTATATCTGAAATCATCCTGATTACATAAAAGGTCCAAATATAGTTTTAACATATGCCTTTATAACACAACGAGATTGAATGTTCATACCTTCATAACAGCTGAAAATTGTCAGTGGTTTTAACTATGACTGCAGACCAAGCAGCCAGATTACAGGATTCTCAATTGTCCAAAAGATGAGGGTCACAGGATAGACTGTAAACTTAATCGGAGTCTGTAAATTACACTAACGTGTAAAAAAAAAAAAAAAAAGGCCAAAGACTAAGAGTTAGGAGTCAGAGATAGGATTACTGCTGCTGAAACAAACCATCAATGAATGCATGTTCAGTAAGAATTAATTCTATAAATAATAACATTTTAAATAATAATAATAAAAAAAGTAAAAAAAAAAAAAGTTTAATAAAATAACATAACTAAACTGCCATATTACACCCCTTTACAGGAAACTCAAATCTAATTGGCCAAACACAGCATTATGTTGATATTGT
>JAUMHR010000079.1:12123375-12159409 GCA_032361145.1 Enteromius fasciolatus
GAAACCAAACAGGACAGGACTAAACCAAAATAGACAATGACACGGGGGAGACAAGACAGACGGGGCAGAATGTCACAACATGTATGTGTTTGTATTTATTCACACTAATAAATATTCCCAGTACACACATTTATTATGTAAACAAAAAAAACTCTTTTGGGATGCGATTAATCGTGATTAATTGTGTGACAGCACTAATATATACAGTAGTCAACATTCAAAGTGGATCAAAAGACAAGAATCGGTATTGTTTTTGATTTTAGGACAACTTTGATGAAAGGTTTTGATCCACTTCAAATGTTGACTACTGTATATATATATATATAGACACACACACACACACACGCATACACATTATCATATATATTTTACATAAAATATAATGTAAAATACAAATAACACTAAATAATATAACACTAGTAGTAGGTGCTTTAAAAGAGCACCTTGTTCAATATATATTTTTTAAATCAAATACTCTATGTCTTGTTAGAGGGTTTTTAGCATGATGACAGTATGACAGTAAAAACGGTAACTGTTACTGTCAACATGCTAAAACCCTCTCTGAGTACTTGCGTCACTAAATGCATCCCATTTAAAGCACCGCTGACACAGCCAACAAATTCATAGTCTTCAATAAATTTCAAGACAATTACTGTCAGAATACAAATGCACAAATGTCTCTTGCTATGAGCATCGCATTACGACGATTTGTCAAGTTAAAAACTTCTTTCAACTTTAAAAAATGCATCTTAAGAACTCTGGGTTCAGTTATACAGCATTCTATCTAGGTCTTAAGAGCCCTGTCTCATGATGTCCCTGATTTCACAGGGTGAACCATAACCAGCTCACTGTGGAAAAATAAGTACGGACAATAATTTCTCAAAAAACACCAAGCACTATAGGTTCTTCCCTGTACCGTTCTATCCCTAATGCAATGAGGTTTGAGTGCCTAGTGAATGTGATCAAATTTGTCTGAATTGGTGGAACTTCCTGCGGTTACAGAGTACAGTACGTTATACAGTCACACACTCAATCATAGATGGCTGCTGCTGTGCCATTATGGACTTAAACTCCTTTGCTTGAGCCGATCACAGCCCACAAGTGTGCACACATACGCATACACACACAGACACTGCTGCCAAGCTCTCCAGATGATGAGCCTCGCTCCTGTGGATTACGTAAGAAGTGGCATAGGCGTCCTCGGGCAATGTCTGTGTGTGTGTGCGTGTGTGTGTGTGTTAGGCTCAGCACTACATGCCTGACACTCAAAGCAAAACAAGTCACAAGCACTAACACACATAAATAACCTCCACAGCCATGTCACAGCCAGTATATTTCATATCTCATGTGGAATTGTACAATGGGACGCATCACCAGTTTCAGCATTCTCAGCAACAGTGTAGCAACACTACTACTGATCACTAGAGACAAGATGAGATACCTTTGAAGCTGATGTGTAGATGATAATGTGTGTGTGTGTGCGTGCGTGAATTACTCTTCAATATCCATTTTCCAATGGTCAATGGATGTTTCCGGCAATGTCCATAAGCCAGAATAGGCTGCCTTTTCAGGAAATATACTATGAAAGTCAGTTTTCATCTCAGTGTAAAAAATATATAATTAAAAGGTTGAAATTTAATTCTTCATAATTTTTACTTTTATGTCCCGACTGAGACTTTAAATTGCCACTCAAAGGGTTTGTCATCAGAAAGGTTTTTTTATGTTCTTTGAAAGACTACGATAACTATCTTATTTAAACTATTTTTAACTGATTCTTTTTGACGGCAAAGCTGTACTTTTAGCAGCTATTACTCTAGTCTTCAGTGTCACATGATGCTTCAGAAATCATGCTACTGTATATGTTGATTTGTTATTTCTTATTATTAACAATGTCAAAGCACCTGTGCTGATTTAATATTTTTATTCTAATCTTGTGGTACAGTTTTCTGGCATTTTGTTCAAGAATAAAAGACTTTATTTAACGTTTTTACTTAAAGTGATAGTTCACCCAAACATGAACATTCTGTCTTTGACTACTCATCTTCATGACGTTTCAAACCCATAAGACCTTTGTTCATCTTCAGAACAATATTAAAATATTTTTGATCAAATCCCAGAGCTTTCTGAACCTACACAGACAGCAAAGCAACTGACACATTCAAGGCCCAGAGAGGTAGAAAAGACATCGATAAAATATGTGACATCAGTAGTTTTTTAAACTTAACTTAAGGAAGCTACAAGAATACTTTTACAGGTTTGGAATGACATGAGGGTGATTAATTAATGTGATTAATTAACTTTTTGGGTGACCTTTAAACTTCTTGACTTTTTACTCTGAGATGGAAATAGGCTTCTGTAGTATAGAGATATTTGCATTACATATTACCTAATAGAATGACACCATCTGAAAGCTTATTTTAAAAAAAAAAAACAAAGTGTTCTTCAAATACATTTGTTCAGAAATGTCATCTATTGTCATAGCCTGGCTTCCGCGACTATAAAGCTCATAGGAGCTTAGTCTGGCCAAGCTACCTTACTACCCGCCTTCTGGGAGGCGGGCTTAATCTGCGTCCATCAGATGCCTCTGTATACTACTGGCTGAATCTACAACCAATCAGACCACTCATTCAAAGAAAACCTGTCATGAAAATTTCTCAATACAGCTGCAACAACAGACTCGAATGATTGTTGCTGCCCGGTACACGGCATGTTTGAAAGTCATTATGGTTACAGAACTGCTGCGTCATCGTGTTACACCCGCCTCAGTTGTGTCGGGGGGATGGGCGGAACTTGTTTCTCATTGGATCCCACTTTTTTGGGAACAGAAATGCTCTAAAACGGCAGCTTGGCCAGACTAACTTTATTCGCGAAATAGAATGTAGCATCACAGGAAGTTTGGGCAGGGCCCAGGCTACTATTGCCAACCTACGACAAAGAAATAACGATCTCTAAATATTTTCTTAATTATGTCTAAAGCTTACTTGAATTTGTTCTACATTACTAGATGTGATATTTTGATAAGAATCACAGTAAAACATTGTCTGATTGGGTGGTGAGGCTGCAAGGTTTGGGACACAGCCTTCATATCTTGTCAATGTCATTTAATTCAAATGCATTCATTACAAGCCCTGAACATGATCTGTTCAATAATCTGCTACCTATAATGGAGACAAGGCTTGATCATTGTGACATATGTCTTCTTTAGAAAATAAATATCCTTCATTAAATTTGAAGAGATGATCATTGTGAATAAAATTATCAGACTCATAGTGGGTTATATTCTAAATTACAGTGATTATGAATGTCAGCAATCAGTGTTGGAGACATATTTGTGCATAGCAGCCAACAGTCTCACAGTCTACTGCAAAAAGAGGAAGTGCAAATGCTCAGGAGACTATTTAAAATGTATCTGCTTTACCATGAGGTCATCACACCACTTTGTGCATGTCTGTGTGTGTGTGTCTGAGAAGTTGATCAATAGATCTGCGTGTGAGCTGTACAGTCTTGGGGCCCGCGAGGCTAGTTGAGTTATGAGTCTGCCATTCTCTCCCCTCTAAGCTTGAAAATACAATTCTCAAAGGACAGGGACCACCCAAAACTGTCTGCTACCCAATAACTACCATTTCAACACCCACAATTTAATTATTTAAATGGTAGACCACCAATAACAATACAAAGCTTATAAACGGTTGTTTAAAGCGGAAGTGTGTAATTTTTTTAAGTACAACAAAACAAATCCCAATAATGCAAAACTGGCTAGACCAATGGTGTGAGTTTGGGAGTGGGACTACACATTTTTCTGACCAACAGTACACAGGAGTGTTTTGTTTGGTGATGCAGAAATTACACACCTTTGATGCCAGTTCTTTAAAAACGAACACATTCTCTCTCTGTCTCTGATCTTTTTCAACATCTGACTGTCGTGTCACTTTCTGCAAGCGAGCTGTGGGAAGCAGAATGCTTTTGGGATCGCAGCGCATTTGCCCGCTGGCCTGAGACTGAAGACTCTCCTCTCCTCTCCCTCCCTCTGCTCTAATCTTCTGGATGATTTTGCCAGGATTCTGCCATTCTGGTCTCTTGATCTGCCACTTTCAGTCATTCTCAACTGGGGAGAAGTTTACACAACTGCAAAACAGATCTTCACAGCGCTATGCAGCTCACAGCAACAGACACTCACTGTGTGGCATAAGCTACACATACCAATGTGATCTCATTAGCATTCATAGGTTTTCACACGTTAATTCTGCATCTAGCACATTAACATGAACTATGTTTTACAATATCAATTCAATGATAGCATCTAAAACCAGAAAACAGGTGGGGTTTTTACTGAAAACCACTGGTTTTTATAGATGTTGAAAGTCTTACAATCACCAAAACTGAATTTATTTGATAAAAATACAGTAAAAGAAATACTGTGAATACTATATGTTGATTTGGGGCTCAAGTAGCACAGTTGCACTGCTTACTATTTTTGTGCAACAGTTTAAAAAAATAATGTTTAATATAAAATATTAAATATAAAAAATGGAAAATGTATATCTGGCCTGAAATATCAGCATAACCTAAGTCAGTCACAGTTTAGCTAGTCCTGCCAATATTTATCACCTAAATCTAGTTCTGTAGCTTAGCTACAGAGACCAGAATCAGACAAAATCCAAGGTAAGAGTTCAGTGTGAGATGCAAAGAAAGAAAGAAAGAAAGGACAGGGCACTATTCACAATTTGCAGTTACTTAGGGAGATTTTCATTTGCCCTCATCTCACAGCAGACGGTATTTATCTGATCACAGTCGCTCAAAGAGGCTAAGTATCACTGAACTCCTCAGAGAGCAAAGACGATCAGTTTCTAAAGAGGCTGTTCTCTGAAGAGCCGCCGCATCAACTTCCACCAATAGCATTCAACATTTAACAAAGGGCAGTGTCAAGCGAGCTGTTCTTCCAACTTGACTGACAGCAAATTATCCCGTAGTGACGGCAGAAGAAATATTTTCAATTAGAGCTGCGCTCACTGTGAAAAGTAATGTCATGCCTCTGTGTGTACGAATGAATAAGGGAACGTGAAAATTCATTTCAAAATCAAAGGCCATCTATCTGAATACAAGAGTGTGAATGGAGATTTTGATTAGACATCTCTGAGGTGGGAATAGACCTTAGTGACTTGTTCGGTATAATAAATATCTAAATTTATGTACTAGGATCATTCATGAGGGTGATGAGAGAGTCACTGAACTAATGTGATGTGCCTTAATGATCCCAAATCCCAATCCAGTAACAATAAAGGTCCTTTTACAAAAGACTTATGACGGGGTCTGACTGGCAAGCCATGACAGCGGATCAACTCGGTTAAGCACAACAACTGGCATCTCTTTAAAGCAGATGAAGCTTGTTATGTTGTGGTGCAGCATAATGTAGTCACATTTCAGAAAGGCAAAACTAACAGTGGGTCATCCATGTCCTAATGAATTTGTGTTTTGAGGTTGACAATGCTCTTTAACACACCAGTAGTGACGCCTAATAATGCAACTGAAAAATAAACGTAATACTTACTGACAGGTTCACACTGCACCTAAAACAAAGCAGATACGATTTAATTTCCATTGTGAAAAGGATACAGTCGTAAAGCACCACTCTGAGTCCCGATGGCAAGGATTTTCTGGACAGGGTCGAATGCCATAGAGGAGGGCTGATAAGGGAAGCCATGGCGAACAGTCTGAGGATCAAATCAGAAAAGAAAAATTTTTTTAAAAGCACATACCTGCCAGAAATCAAACTATATTTTACATTTAATTTATTTTAAATTATTAGTTTACATCTGTTTTTGCTTATAAAGCGTGTCATAATCTTTAATGTGGCAGATGTTTTAGTGTTGTAATTGTTAACTTAGTTAAACAAAGCTGAAATAAAAATACTAGATTAACGAATTTCATTCAGTTGCCAAGTCAACATTTTAATTTCCATTCAAATGATATGCAAAACGTAGGCTACTTAAACTTGAAAAAATAAATAAATAGCAAAACCACTTAAAAATTACTAAAACTAAAATATGAAAACTGAAAATATAAAAATAACATTATAATAGAATAAATATAACTAAAAATGATACAGTTTTACACTGTAGGATTGATTTGAAGTATGGCGGCAAAGCATGCGTATGTGTACAGCACAATGTGTGCAGACCTTGCTGCATTGTATCCAGAGAACAACAACGGTTGACTACAGGTTTACAGCACTGGCCTCCCAGCTGTCATCGTCGCACTCGGTCTGTGTTTGAAAACCTAGAGGGTACCTACTCTGATAGCACTTCTGAGCATCAAGACGCATGTATAATGCTGTCTAGCTAGGCAGCTCGGTGTGTTTTCAGACGCAGCCTCTCTGTCTGTGTATGTTTGTTTAGTGGCTAAAGCGGGTTACGTAAGCTGCGCTCGCGGGGACGGGTACCTGTCGGAGAGCAGCAGTAGCAACAAGCTTCACTTCATCCCTTTTATTTCTCTCGCTCCTCTTTTTATCTTTCCACTAATTATGAATGAAATATTAACGCAATGCAGCGTTCGTAAGTGTCTATTAAATTTCAACCTGACAAAACACCAAAGTCTCGTCAAAAACAAGATTAATAAGATTAATGATTATTAAATGTACAGTGGTATTAAAAAAATGCGTGACTGTCACCATTTTTTCAAAAAAAAAAGGAACGGTCACGTGAAAAATCCCTTATCTTTAGAAATAATTAGTGCATAATATCATACTCAGCCTAAAGATGATACAAGCTGTTGGCGTCGTCAGGATTCTTGTTACAAGCGCGTTACTTTTTTCCTGCGGTAAAGAAGCCGTTTATTGGTTGGACCTACTGAATGAATATCAATCAATCACTGTTATTTATATAGCGCTTTTAACAATACAGATTGTAGCACTGAACATTATCAAATATGAGAATAGAGTAATTGTAATGTTTAATAACGAGATTAAACTATTTATTTATCAAATTCAGAGAGGTCTCTGTAATCAAAACGACGATAATAACTAGAAATTAGGAAATGCTACGCCCCCTCATTGAACAAGTAGCAATTACGCTAGCTGCGAACGGAATTGCAATCCGTGAATGCAGCCTCGGACCTACAATCGGGAGCACCGGGAGAATTATCGGTAGCCTGTCAGGAGATTTGGTGCACTGCCTTTTTTTGGCTATTATTAGTAATATTTTATGTTTATTCTCACTTTTCCAAAGTGATCATTTCCGTTTTTTCATTCGATTTTAAATCGATCATAAATCGGTTAGTCTTGACTGGCAGCGCTTCGCCTGATACGCGCTTCCGTCAAATCGGCGTTGTGCCGAATTTTGACTCCCCTCGTCGAAATCAATAGTAATCCTAACCCCGCCCCTAATCCTAACATTAACTATCCTAAACCTACCAATACTAGGGAGTCATAATCTGGCAGGGGTCAAAATTCGGCACTGCACCTGTTCTGAACAGAACTAATGCGTGAGACTCGAGGAAAAAGAGGAAGCGCAAGATGAGGTCAGTTTCATCTGTAGATAAACTAAAGACTTTTGTCATTATTAACGTTGTTGAGTATTAAATTGCTAGTCTTTTAGACTACCAGTAAAGCCCCATTATTATCATCATTCAGAATACTGTGCTAAAGGATGTTTAGTTAGATTGTAAAGTTACATATAAAAAAATTGAAATAGATAGATATTCACATTTTACAGATTTATTACAGGGAGCTAGAGCAGTTGACAGCAATACAAAAACAATATGAGTCATAGGCCAGATAAGGCAATAAGGTATTTAGTAGGCCTTTTTGAATAGGTTGGCCTATATTGTACTAATTTGAAAATGTGTTTTAATACACTACCAGTCAAAAAGTTTTGATCAGTAGTATTTTTAATGTTTTTTTAATCTCTTCTACTCACCTGCATTTATTTGATCCAAAATACAGCAAAAAAAAAGTTATATTGTAAAATATTTGTATTATTATCTATTTGAATATATTTTAAAATGTAATGTATTCCTGTGATTTTAAGTTTCAGCATCACATAATCCTTCAAAGATCATTCTAATATGCTGATTTGCTGCTCAAATGACACTTATGCTGTCATTTGGGATTTTGTAGGGACTCATCAGATCTCTTGACGCAAACTTCAATACAGCGTTATAAGATTTGTTCAAACGAATCGGCTGAGTAAATGGTTCAGTGAGTCGTGCATAAAAAAGGAACTTGTCGCCACCTACTGTACTACTAAAGTAACCTGTAATAAATTAAGTAATGTTGACTGAGCGAGCTGATTCGAATCTTTGAAATGAATTAAAATCCCAGCTGCAGTGCTGTCATTCACCTACAGTTTACGCACACATTTGTCTGGGTTTATAATCAAATGGCACTAATTTGGACGTGGTTTTGCGGGGAGTGAGACAGATAAGAAGAAAGAAAAGATAACCCGTTTCTCACAGAGAACTATTAACTTCATCCATTGCGCTGCCAGATCTAATCCAGAGAGGGCAGCTAAACCCACCAATACTTCAAACTTGGCCTGTTCAAAACACACTGCACACTCACAGTCTCAAAACCTTGTGATCTGCCTACCTAGACAACAGACAACATTTGGACACCTATGATGACCCAAAATGATTGTACTGTAGGATACAGCATGAGTGCGCGTGTCCAAAAAAGAGTCTAGAACGGTTCTGGCAATATTAGGAAACACCAAAACGACACATCAATCCCTGCACAGTAGATTATGCAAGAAACGGGTTGTTTATCCTCCCTCCCTCCATTCAAGCATCCCAGCTTCATTCTATAACCACACATGATACAGACGCTTTAATAAACTAGCATGTTTAACACTGGACACTATGAGGCGGAGAAACGGAAGATCTGGACAGCAAAAGTAACCGTGTGGGTTCAAACGAATCTCAGTGTCACGCATGAATATTTTACGCATTTGTGCGCATTTTCCAAACACACAGTCAGCTCTTTTTCACGCACAGCTTGTGAAAAAATCATTTAGTCTGGGTTTGAGGGGGCATAGTATGATAGTACAGTGTGTATAAAGGCTAATATATACCAGCGTTTCAATGTAAAAACGCATTCCCCCGGTGCGCAATCAAAAGATACTGGACACTGTAATTTGCAATAAAACATACGAATGACATCATAACGCTTCCATTAAAATTTTTTTTCATTACAAAATGATGTGAAGCATCACATCTACCTACCAACTAGAAAAGACACGCGTTATCTATATTGTAGTATATATAGCTATTCTAGTAAAGCGTTGCATAAAGGGAAACACAGCATGCACTAAGTGGCACTTGCGCGAGGTTTATTAAAGAAGAAACACACACACATCAGGTGATGTTACACATTCACTTGAAAGCTTCCCCACCTTGCAGAGCTGGAAGTGTTCAGACTGGAGCGTCTCCGGGATGAGCTCGTTCTCTTTGGCCCCGAGCTGCGGGGATGGAGAAGGGGACGACACAGCCGTCAAGCCGTCCAGCACCTTACGGATATTAAACTTCTTCATTTTCCCCCCGGTGCGAGAGACGGAAGAGGACGGGAGCACCGAGTCGAGATCAGCCGTGGATGATGAGGGGGAAAGCCGCTCTCGCTCGTTTCTGCAGCACGTCTCTTTAAACCTCACATTTTAAAAGTGTTTTTCACCGTGTCCTCCATGGCTAAAAGCTTGGGATGTGAACGTTGATATTTTTTGCTTTTTATTAGCGTTTGTGGGGCGTCCGTTTATTCTGACTCGGCGTCCCGCTGCGTCTCAAATTCCCTCTATCCTCTCTCTCCCACTCTCTCTCTCTCTCCTCTCGCTCGCTCGATCCCTTCTGCTCTCCACTCAACGCGGAAACACCGCTGCAGCGCCGCGCGTGCGCACTTCAGACTGAATGACAACTGAAGCCGCCTTCCAAACGCTTTTCCCAGTGACCAGGCAAGACTGTGGAGCGCTGAGTGAGTCTAGCGTCACATTGCAGAAATGAGGGGTGGGACTCTGCACCTGGAGCCGCAGGGATGCAGGATGGAAAGCGCATCAGCCAACACATAACAGTCATATGCATCATTTCATTAGGTTATAGCCTGCACCCTGTAAATAGATTTAATATATATAGGCTATATATATATAGGCTCCACAGTCTATCCCTGGTTGTTCTTAGGAAGAAACAGGGCTCTCAAAGTTATGGAAAATCACATTTCAAAGAGTCAAAAGAGACAAAATTATGTTTCTTGTTATATTCAGCACTAAATATTTAATTGGTTTGAAACTTATATTATTGAAAATATTACCGAAAAATATAAACCGAAAAAGATGAATTTGTGACAATGTACTCCAATACTGGACACACTTTATGGGGTAAGTTGTCACAGTGGAACCTGCTGTTAAATATTAAACAGCATTACCTTTGAAACATGCATTTTCTGTAAAGCTGCTTTGAAAAAATATATATATATTGTTAAAATCTTTACAAATAATTGTGAAAAGATTTGAAAAAAGAGACAGAAAAAATTGCAAGCGTATTTACATGCACACATATCACACTCTTTTCTGAATGGATCTCAGTGTGGCTTTGTTGTATTAAATTGTTACACAAAATCTATAACTGTAAATACAATATGCAAATGTTAGTTGGCAGGATGTTTGAGGTATTTCTCATGTAATAAACATGAATCCACCACAAGAGAAAAATGCAATTGAAATTACACCACTTTTAATCTGAAAACTGCACATTGTAAAGGTTTGCCAGCTATCTAGCTCCGTATTTGCTTCCGTATGCCTGATGTTAGATAAAGAGGGTCAGAAAGTAGAGGTCACAATGGATCAACCGTCAGTGTTGCCACTGCTGTTTAAGAGTGTGTCGCTAGCAATAGATTTAGACATCTGCCCCTGTTTAATGAAGGCCAAGTCTACTCTGCGATCAGCCAGCAATGCATGTCTGGTAAAGGCCAGTTTATCTCTGTCCATGAAATTAGATTGTTTTGGGGGAAATTTTAACACCACTTAACCCAACCAGCTACTGAGAGGAACTGTACCTGTCAGACAGCATATCCAACTAAACAAATCAAACTGGTATCGTATTCATGGTATCTGTATCTATTTTTTTTATCTATAGGACCTTGCAACAAATCTTATAACAAAAAAAACAGAACAATAAGTACTATAAATATAACATTACCGTCGTTCATGCTTTTCAGAGAGGTGTCTAACATATAAAGACTGAGTTTGTTATAGTTTAAGATTTAAGCCAAGCAAAGCATAATGCTATTAACCTCAAGGTTATGTGTTTAAAACAGAGGGACTTAACAAATCAAACATGTTTAACTTGGATTTAGTTGTAAAGGATAGTAAATTTAGGGTAATCATTCACATTTAAACATTTAAAATAAAAAGTTAGTCATATATATGTAAATAAAGTCACAGAGTACTTATGGCAACCAAGCTGATGAAGACAAACACAAAGCCTTTGCTGAGGTTCGGAGATCCTTTTGATTCTCTACCCTTTCATACTGTAACGATGGAGATAAGCATTGCATGCATTTCCTTATCAGGACCTGGGAGAGGCTGAAGAGACCCTTATAAGGTAAGGGCCATCCTCATGTACGTATGAGGCACTGACCAATCACCTGCTCGCTATACACACAAAACAACACTCTATAAACCACACACTGGAACATCAATGACTTCAATGGTTTCTCAATCACTCTGCTCCCTTTTTATTCATGACAATAATAAAAGAGAGAGAGATTTTAGTATTCAGCCTTAAGTGGGTATGAGATTGACATTTGTAAGCTTTGCTAAGACCCTCCCACTGATGAATGTTTGGCTAGTTTTAAAAGGAGGGGCTAAAGTTTACAGAAGCATGACTAAAGCAAGGGACTCCTTTGCTGCCGTGGGTTTCATGCAAGAAGCTATAAACCGCTCTAATTACAGATGCAGCATTGCAAAAAAATTCTATTATATTAAATTATTACATTCACAAACACACTTTCATTTAAAACTATTGATATTTACAATCATTATTTATTACTATAGTACCATAACTTTAGAATATAGAATATAATAGAATATAATCAGCATTTCTATTTTTCTCTAATCAAAATAGCCTAGATTTTTTTTTTTAAATATCAGAAAATTTTGACAGTAATAAAGATAAATCTTGTCTTCATCAATCAAAAAACACTGACAATATTTTTATGAAAATACCAAAAAAATTTAACAGCAATAAAGATAATCTTCTCTGCATCACCACAGAAACTGCATTCATTACAACCTATGATGTCAATTGCCTGTCCAATCTAATTAGATGTCCCTTTCCCCTTGGCATGCGTAGCCCCGCCCCCTTTTAAACTGGGGACCTATTTTATGCTGATGATGATTACACAGCGATTGTGTGCTTTATTTCATAATCAGAATGCCCATGTCATTATTAGTTTGTTTTGATGACCTCTAACAAGTTATGAATAATTCATAAAGTGTTTCAATATGCAAATATCCGTATTCTTTGATTGAACACAGGGGTTTAAACTGAGGGGAATGTAAAGTGTGTTTAATATTGAACTGTATTACAAGGAACGGTGTATTCAAATAAATCCACCCCTAATCCTACAAAGAAAGAGCTGGATGTGACATGGCTTTAAAGGGACATCATTAAGACTAATAACAAATAAACTCACACATTTACACACACACACATACAGCACAGGGCTTTAGCAAAATGCACTATGAGAGCTACATTTACATTTCAAATAGGCAGTTATGCTTCCTAACACAAATACAGAATATGATCAGATTGCCAAATTGTTTACAGTCTTTGGTTTACAGGTCTGTAAGTGGCTTTCTCAAATAGATTTTCAGAAGGATCCACATCTATGAATGCCAATTCAGTCCGTTTGCATCATCTGCTTCATGAACAGATGTTGATTCTGTATCACTGCCTTAAATAATGCATCGACAGCATCTTAATGAACTGGGAAGGCATGAGAGGTTTACGATCTGGATAGAAAGTAATATTTCCAGCCAATTCAGCAAACAGCAAAATGTATCCTGATATTTGTCAAAATACTGTTTTTTTTAATCGGATAGCTCAAACAAAAATAAAAACCCGCTCATCCTCATGTCATTGCAAATCTGTTTGACTCTCTTTCTAATATAATTTGAAGGCATTTCTTTTTGATTGTTTAGTTTTGTAATGGCAAGGGGTGAAATCCTCATTTAGGAAAATGATGTAGTTATAATTAGCATTACATAAAAACAACAGAAGACCACAGTACGGTACAGTATGTCCCATTTAGATAGCCAGGTAAATGTGTGTGGGTGTACAGACTTGACAGCTAAAAGTTGCTACAAGGAGGAACATTAGGAGAAGAGAGGATGTCTCATTTGCACTCACTGCAATACATCTGCTATCAGCAGGAATAATCAACAGATGCGATAAGACACCCATCAACAATTCTCAGCAGACATATTCGCACACACACACATACAGATGAACTCACTGTGATGACTAAACTGCAGGCTGCTGGCAATGACACTAAAACACCCATCTTTGAGCTTTGGGGGGAGGACCTGTAACGTAAATAGCACAGTAAGATACAGAAATTATGCTAAACATTTAGGAGACTCTTGAATTAAAGCAGAAATACAGCTACATATTATCATGTGCTTCATTAATTAAGCATTAAAATAGGTATTATTCATGGACATTGCACTATAAATCCTGACTTGACTGAAAGGTCAAACTGATAAGGTCAAGTATGGTGTCAAAAGTGTAGATTCAGAGATTTTAATTTGGAGAGTTTGTCCCGATATGGTCTTTTAAATGTGAACTCCCAGGCCTGTATTGCACAAACTTTCAGTCTCTATCTGCTCACCATGATTCAATTTAGGATCTCATTTTAGACAAAAGCTATTGCCGAACTAAAGGAACTTCAGTAATATGGCTCTGCAAGCAGTCTCTGCTCTATCTCAAGTACAAAAATGAAGCAAAGAGGAAAAGTGGTTTCCAAAGGTTGAATGGCATGCCTTGAGTGTTGTCAGGGTTTAAAAGAATACCATTATAGTTTCTGCTAACAGCATATAAAGGACAGCCAGAGCGACCTCTGTTCTTTCAGCTCTCATCTTTCTTGGCCAAGTCAGAAAACTATTTCAAAGCTTACTGTCAACAGCATCTCTATTAGCTTAAGTGTAGAATGGCAAATGGCACTATGTAAGGGCATTTTCTAACATCTACACAGATCATTGCCAACAACCAGTCTGATTAAACACCTCCCTGGTTTTAGATAACTTTAAACGACAGCCATCAATCACTCGGTCTGATGGGAGAGACAACCCGTCCACTCTCTTCCCATTTCTCTATTGTTTCTGTGTTTAAGACACACTATATTGGTAATATTATATGACTATTCCTGTGAGCTGGTATGCTTTAACTGTAACTGTAAGGTTAGGGTTTAGCTAAGGTGAACTGTAGAAGTCATCATAGCTTGGCGTTGTCCCTGAGTGTAGCATCCAATTTGCGCTGAACAGTCTTCTTGGGACATAAAATAATGGAACAAAGCTTTTCTTTACTCCATCTTTTCCTTACTTTACATTTCTCTTCTCAAACACCGAAAGAACAGCGCGTAAATGTTCTAACCCAAAACGTGGCAATTTATTGTGTCCGGGTGGTTTATTACAGTGACATTCTTCCGTTCGGTTCAAATACGGAATCGTAAAAATGTGTGTTTCATAACAAAGGGTTAAAAATATTTGCACCCTTTGAAAAGCATGAGAGCAAAAGGCTGCTGTGGGCCATTACTAATGCAGTTATGAAACCTTCTCAATTAAGTGCTGTCATTCAGATTGTGTTATCAGACGCTGTACAGAAAGTCCCATCATAACACGTATGCCCAGATGCACCACTCCAGATGAGGATTCTGTCTTAGCTGTCAGCACACAATCATTTTCTCATTACATAAACAGCAGGGATTTATGTCATAAACCAATACTGGTAGGCCTATAGGTTCACCTAAATATTTAGGTGTCAAGTCACTGCTCACTGAGTCGATACACCACACGCATAAATATTCCCGGTGGAAATTACCGGGGCTTAGTAACAGTTAGTAGAAAGTTATCACTAAACTCAGAAAATATTTATCTTTCGACAATGTCTCTTGTGCGCCTCAGGATTAAAATGTAAAGCCACACTTATCTTCCCTTCACTCCAACGTGACACACAAATCAATATGACTGACATTGCTCAGTTCCTGCAAAAGCGGTGAATGTGCGAGATGACAAAGACATGGAGGAACTATGGACACTGCAATTAATATTTGAGCCCTAAAGTCTAATCTGAACAGTGCCAACAGACAGAAGAAGCCATGTCTGGCTAATATGAGGCATTAATGATTTCTTTGCGTTGTGGTGTGGCTCAAATCATTTCCTCACACCTTATATTGAGCCTACTGGACTGCAATGGAACAAAATAAGTCATGTTTTGCCAGTACATGTGCAAATTCTGACTGTGGATTAGTGCCCTCATATGATTTCTGGGGAGGTGAGGGTTGGTATAGCTGGAGGAGAACTGACTGCAGACTGAGAAGAAAAAGGAACACACCTGCACACACACCCCACATCACTTCAGATGTCTTGCTTTACAGACAGGGAGAAAACGCCCAACTTCATTTTGCATCTGTATTTGTTTTAGGGATGAGACGACAACAGAACAGTGAGAGAGAAAAGGCACACAGAAGGAGATTTAACCTCAATTATCCTTACGAGCAGAGACATCTTATGAGATGCTGTGAGTAATGCTCTAACCTCCACTGGATTGGAATAATATCTCCTGGAGCAGGCCTCCCAAAACCCCTAGAAAAAACAAAATACAAAGGACTGCAATCCTACAGACAACTGAGGTCACTTTTGCTGCATTCAGCTGGCAGGAAACTTTCTGATTCAATCCAGCATTTCATTTAAAGACACAGAGGTACAGAGTTTGAAGTGGAAACTGAGCCATCATGGCATGAATCAATACACATCGTCAAAGAAAAAAAAAGACTGAATTAAACCAGGAGTTTTGCCATATGCTTTATGCTCTGGAAACTGATCCAAAATGTTAATGACTCATCCTGCAATATGCACCATATGCTCCACTAAAAGGCTCTTAACATTGACAATGTACCTTCACTTAACAGTAACACATCGGAACATTTTGTATATATCTGTTGTTACACGTATTCTCAAATATCTTAAATGATGACTAAACAAAGTCATAAATAGATCATTTATCACAGTTTAATGTAGCTATCCATTCATATGATAAAAGCAATTCAATTTACTTGGAAGATTCATCAAGTGTTTATTTATGTATTAATTTTAATCACATCACATTGTAATTGTGTTTGAATGTATAGCAACAATAATATTCCGGAACTCTTTGTCGTGTCTTCTGGGAAACAATAGGACATTCTGTCCTTCAGAGCCGCTCAAATCAATCCTGACAGTAACCATTTAAATAAAGAATGACAGAGGAAGATAACCTGAGAGTGAAAGGTGACTGCATGCTGATCTTACAAACTGATTTCACTTGTTACAAAAGAAATCTTATCTTAATATATTTTCAAAAAGGACAGTCAATGCAATATTTGTAGAGCGATGTTAGAATGAGTGACTGCTTATGTTAATTCTATAAAAGTCGTCAGATCAATTTCTCTTGCCTCCACTCTTGCGTCCACTTGACTGGACCACAGTATTGTTTTGCTCAACCTGTTCGACTGTTTCCATAGGTGGCTCTTCTATTTTCTTATGTGACTGCTCCTTTAGGATGCGGGAACAGAGTGCCTCACGAGCCTGTAGCATGTTTTGCCGATATGTATCCATTGTGTCCTGCAACAGAAAATCCGATGACTGCTCTACTATGGTACAAATGCCAACAAAAACAACTATTTTGTTTGGTGTAAATTTGCAATTATAGCATCGACATTTAAAAAACCTGAAAGCCAATGTAAGTCTCTAGTTGTCGTTTCATCATTTCCGCGCGTTTCATTTTTTCCTGTTTACGCTGTTCCAGAATATTGTCCCAGATCAGGCGGAAACCTTGGAACTTCTCAGAGAATTCCCTCCTCTGCTCCTCCTCTAACACTTCATCCTTCAGACGAGGCTGCGGCAAAGACTTCCTTCAAAAAGAGAGTGAAACAATAGAGAAAATTATATTCATTACCATTCAAAACTTTGGGGTCGTTAAATAGGTTTCAACATTAATAAGAAGAAGATATCTCTCCTAAATACCAAATCAGCGTTAGTATGATATCTGGAGTAAATTAGTTATGCCATGATAGGAAATATTACATTTTTAAAATGTATTAAAATAGAAAATAAATCATAAAACAGTTATTTTACATTGTAACACAATATTACTGTTTTTACTGAAATTTGAATTAAATATATGCTTAATTTATTAAAATAAATGTTTTTTTTTTATATATATATATATATATATATATATTTTATCGACATCAAACTATTGAACTTATAATATTATAGTGTTACCTGATAAATGGTGTATAATCAATATAATTTTTATCAGTGTTCTGTATAAACTCTCCACTCTGTTGGGTTTGACTGTCTGTAAACAAAATGCAAAGACTGAAAATATTAGGTCAGGCATTAAATATGCCCATATATATCTGTATAGTTGCTTGAATCTTTGTGTGTAACCTGTTTCAATCATGACAGACTCTTTACTCTCTGCACATTCTTGCTGCTCTTTGAGATAGCGCAGCCGGGTCTGATGAGCCTTCAACACAAGCCAGTCAGATACACATGCAGGATAGTTTGAGCACACATAGCAGATTTACTATCTTTCTAGTTATGTGGTATGTACCTTTGCTGCTCTGCCGGGCTCGGCTGCTTCCCAGGCCAGTTTCATGGCTCTGATCTCCTCTAGTTTCTCAGTGTCTTTCTTCACCTCTATACTTCCTGCCTCGCTGTGTTCACTCACCACACGCAGGATCCAGTGGGGCTTACTCTCATCCAAACTCTGCACACACAAATAAACAAGCTGACATTTAGAGCACTGTTCAAAAGTTTGGGGTCAGTAAGATAAAAAAATAAATAAATAAAAGAAGTCTCTTAAACAACTTCAAAAATATAGTATTGTAAATCATTATTACAACTATTATTACAAGAGCTTGCTAAATACATTTACAAATTTTCATTTATTTCTCTGACTGTAAATTTTCAGCAGTCACATGATCCTTCCAAAATTTAATAAATTTTAATATGCAATTTTAGTGTTTAAGAAACTTTAAATCTTACTTTTGATTGATTTACTTCCTGATTAAAAAAAAAATCTTTATTTCTCTCTCCTTGTGGGAGAGAAATGTGCCCTTCTATGAAGCACAATGAACAATATTCATGTGAGAAGCTATTTCTACAGGAGAATATGGGGGCGAATTATGGTGGGATTCGATACTGACATTAAAATACATGCACAGATAAACACATACTGTACTGACTTGGTCCATAATGGAGCTTGACTTAGATGTGAGTTTATCTTTGTCCTTGTCTCGTTCCTTGGCCTTTGGGGTAGATTTGGGAGCAGATTTCTGTCCCTCTTTGTTTTGTTGGTCTGTACCCAAAGCCGTGGATGTCCCATCCAAAATATCCCCAAACACTGCCAAGGGAAAAGAGATATCATCAGACAAGATTATACAGAATAAAAATAAATAAATAAATAAATACAGAGGTCTTCAATCAAAAGTCAACCAAAAGTATCTTTATAAAGTAATTTAATGTATATGAATACACAATACACTTATATTTTCGTAAATATAAGACATGTAATTGGTCAAAATTTATATAAACAAGCAAGTTGATATTAATAAGTAATTTTACAATAAGCACAGAATTAGTACTAAATATATATTTATAAAAAGGTTATGCTAAGTCAATTTATATTAATAAGCAAGCCATTTCCAGGTTGGTAAAAATTGCCATTGGCTCAACCAGTCATCAATTATTTTGAAAACAGTAATTATTTATAGATTTATATATATATACTTTTAGATGTAAATCCTGCTAGATGGCAGTGTTGCTCTATTTAAAAATACAGAAATAAATCTCCTTCTCCTTCTTCGGGCTATTCTATGTGTAAGGGTACATCCTACTGGACAGTTTACTCAGTATCCATAAGGACACTATCACAGAACCCAGATCACTGATTTCATCTGATGTCACACTGTGCTCTCTGACAGGACAGCCTTACCAACATGTCACTTACTCTCAACTCACTATTTGTATTTCCAAACTCACTGAGAATATGAGACTGAGCCAGTATAACAGAGCCATTTTGTCTATTGCTTGTTTTTTTATCAATATATTTATTATTTTAATATCTAAATTTACAGAGACAGTACAGTTTGCAAGTAAACATTTGTCTATTGCTTGTTAACAATTGTTTAGATTAAATGTAAAATATAGCCTTACAGCACAGATGTGATATGTACCTAATTTAAAAGGTCAATTAAAGGTCAAATTTAAATATACTATTTTTATTTGATATGTGAATACAACAAAACCTTGCACAAATTTTAGACACATTAAAAGCAAGCATAGAGGTCATTGCAGTCGGAAGCCCAAAGGGCAGCCATACCGTATGCATTCTATATGTGCCTGATGAACATCCCGTAGAGTTCAGTGCACTGGGCCTGGTTCCCATGTGCATTTATTGATTGGTGTGTGTGTAGTAACTGTTCAGGGTGGCTCTTGCTCCGCTGAGAGCCACTCAACTGGGTTAATTCAATTCTATTTCCTCCAGAAATACTTCTCAGGGCACCAGAGGCCAAGAGCCAACTTCATTTGACTTCCCATTGACCCATTTACACAAGCTTATCAGGAAATGAAATGAGAGGCACGTGTGGATTGTGACGCACGTGCTTGCGAATGTACAGTGAGTACACATGGATCTACACACTCACACCAGTGATAAAAGCCCAGTCTGAGGCATTTAACCACCTAGATTCATTTTAATTACGGATTCACAATCAAACGAAAAAAGAAAAAAACAGGGAATACATTTAATATCAAGGGATCAGGAGGACAAAAGAATCTTAATATTATTACTGGAGCCAGGCCATCATGCAAACTAGTTCATCTCCACTACCACTTCATGATACACAAGCATCCAATAGACTAGCTCTCTCTTTTCCCCTCCCTCCATTTGAATCCTTCCCATTTCCATTTCTATGAGCTTCCTGCTTATTCCTTTTTCCTCAATAAAATCAAGGTTGTTTTCAGCTGTTCCACTGAGCTGACCCAGAGCAAATGACCTTATGTCACCCGTCCAAGGGCAAAGCAAATCGCATCTCCTTATTTACCACAAGTAGATCAATTTAGTAGGCTTCCATTATATTTTTGACGGCCAGCTCTCAGTTAATCAAAAGAAGCACAGGTGGGATGAGAGTCAGCCTATTCACTATGCTTCAGACTGAATGAGAAAACATGAGCAGAGATTCAAATCACATACAGACAGATGAGTCTGGGACTAATAAATAAATAAAAACCTATTATGAAGGCAAAACAGGCAGTAAAAATGCTTTAATTAATTATATTTTTTTTATATTAAAATATATCTTTAAAAAAAGGTTTAAATTATTAATGTAAACTGCTGATAAAGTGACAGCAATTTTTTCATTTAATTAAATTTTTCAAGCCTGCCTTATTAAAAAAAATAAAAACAAAAACAAGCAGTGATAAATGCTTTTATTAAAGATAAAACATTCAATTAAAAATAAATAAATAAATAAAAACAAGAGTTTTAATTTCTAAATTTTATTTGCAAACAGCAATCAAAACTAAATGGATAAAATTGCTTAATTGTTTTTATTATTTAAATGTTTTACTGATACAAACAAAAATTTGGCATGAACCTCACAAACTTCAGCATGCAGTTGTTTTCCAAGTCTGAATCATCAAGGCTGGACCAACCAGAATTAACCAAAATAAAGAAATGTTTAGCACATTTCGCTGTCAAAAAGTACTGCTGTATGTTTTATTGATGTGCTTTAGCAAAAAGAAACAGAGTGCAATCTTTATGGCAATTTGGTTTTGTTTTATGAAGCCTTCTAATAAAGTTTTGCGTCTGTCATCATATCTGTTATTGGTCCAGTTTATGTCACTGTTATAGTCAATGAAAACCAAACAGAAATGTAAAATGAATCACTAAAACTTTAGGACAATATTATATTCACTTAGTATGTTCTGTATGACTGAATGTACCTCTCATTTCGTTGCGCTCTATGTCTCTGAGTTTCTGGATGAAGGAGGAGAGAGATTCATCTAAAGGCCAGCTCTCCTGTAACACCTCCGCCTGTATGTAATACTTATGAAACTAAAGACATGCACAAGCAATTATAAAATGTCAGAAAGAAACTTCAGGTGAATAAACATAAAGGGCGTGTAAACTATAATAGAATAGCAACCCACATACAAAAAACATATAAACACAATCAGAAAAAAACGATTGTTTCTTAGAACTTTGTAACCACACGTTCAGATGCTACCACACACACAGACACACACACGCTAAAGTGACAGCAGAAGCTGTCTAGGGTGACGGGTACCAGTGTGTCTGTAGGGTGCTGGTCACTCCCTTCCTTTCCTCCGCCCCCTCCTGTCACTCTCCCTTCTGCTGTAAGGCTGCCCTGATCCTGCCTCGCCCCCGCCTGGGCCACAGAAACGCCTGCAACCAATACACACAGACACAAATGAACACCCTATAAATACACTCTAGAGCTGGCAGAGTTAGGCTGTAGCTAAGTAACTGAGACAGTGACTTTATAAAGTGAATATGTGTTAAAGACAAAATGTGGAGTGGGTGGACAAGAACACTTGGACTAACGGAAAAGAAAGGAGTACAAACTATACCTTAGTTTTTTTGAGTCAACAGGAACAATACAGTCTGTGGATGACAACCTATCTGTGATTTGTTTGAAATGTGTGCATACGTACAGTAAATGTGTCTGTTTAAAAATGCCTGATAAGTGGATAAATATTTTTCTTACATATTTTATTTAAGTTCAATTATTAATAAATGTTTATATCTATTTCTTCATCATTCATAATTAATAATTAAAAACAAAACTAATCTGTAGACAAATCCGTGACATTCATACCATTTTTAAGTGTTTAAATGTATTTATTTATTACTTTTATTTGAAATTACTTTTTTGGGCCACTATAAATATACTACACTTAAAAAATTATTTATTTATTTGAAATAATTACTTTTATTAGCAAGGATTCATTAAATTGAGACAGTGAAGAATTTTGACAAAAATAGTGTCTTTTGCAGCACCTTGCACATAATAGTGTTTCAAATGTCAGTGAGAACTCATGTGAATGCAATGGACGCAGCCAATCTGTATTGATGGTAAATTAATTAAATTGTAACTTTTTTTGTAATGTTAAATAAAAGTTAAAACAATACAGAATACAGTATTGTATAATGTATTGAATGTATGACAATTTTATAATAACCATAGAATATATATATAAGTTGAATAAAACAGAAAAAAGCAAAAATACAATTTTGCACATTTTTATTTAGCATTTTGTAAATGCAGTTATTGAATTGTTGAATTTTGTATAAAAAAGTTGAACTACCATCTTGTTCTTACCAAAGTGATTTGAACACACCTGAAGACATAATTAAGACTTGTCACCTCGTAAGTACAAACATTCCAGGAGGACTTGAATGAAGTGATAGACAGACAGATCTGTCTGGATGGATGGATAGATAGAAAGATGTGTGTGTGTGTACAAACCATGGCTGGCTAAGAAGCAGTAGACTGGAATAATGATTTGCCCTTTGCCCTTACTGCTGGCGACCTCTTTCTCATGGTCTAGGATGCTGAGTTTAATGTAAACATCTGATTTTGAAGTCTGAAACTGCACAGTAGCACTGTGATCACTGGAGACTTTTACCACATGCCTGGCAGAAAAAAAACCCACACACATTGTTTAGATCAGTCTTGACGCAACGGAGCGTACAGCTCTGCAGTGCTTTCAATTTAACTTCAACATATTACATATGTATAAGCTATTATTTCTTAAGTGTTATGCATGCGCTTACCTGCAGATTATGTTCTTTTGATTAGGGATGTAATAACCTTTCAACTCTTTTACAGAAAATTTATTGTTTGGTGTTTCTCTGGCCAGCAGAGGCAGAGGTTCCCGGCAGCCAATTAGAAGCATTCGCCATTTTCCTCCAGTCACAGGTGTGTCTCCAGTCTGCGCCTCAGCAACAAATGTATAACCATCCTATAGAGTGTGAATCAGAAGACATACAATATAAAAAAAATTATGTATTAGTTTAAAAACAACATGGAGAGGAGTTGTCCCATTAACAGAGACAAACCTTGTTTGGGGTGTATATGTATGGCTCCACCCTGTTAAAGACTTTGGGTATCTCCTCTAAAGTGTCATTATTGATGACATGCACAATACATACAGGAAGAGGGGAGAAGATCTTAGGAACAAGCAGCATGTTCTTAGGAACATGAAACACCTCCCTGGAAATGAGAATAGACTCAAAAGTTCAAAAGTCCAAAGTTTGTATTTCTTAATAAAAATGTATTTTTTAGTAAACTATTTATTGCTAAAAGTGTAAAATGAGTGTGCCTGACCTGAAGATTAGAATCCAGGAGTTTGCTACCTCTGGTATGGGCACCGAATATTCAGTGAATGTTATTCTGTTGCACTCATCCTCTCCACAGGGGTACAGCTCTGCTATTCCTTCACCATTCGCAACCATGTGCCTACCAGAAATGCACACTTAGTACTGGATAAAGATTCAAGCAGACAAAAACCGACCTATGACACCCAGATTGTCAGAGTCGACTTGGTTAGGCTACAAACACTGGGAGAAGATACCACCCACCCACTGAGCCCAGACACATGCCACATTCACCCCCCAGGCCAGAGGTCACTCTCTACAGACCCTCCCCGAATCTAAAGCCAGGCACACTGACAGTAAACAGCAGATGGTACCACCGAGAGACACAATGGAAGAAAGAAATGATTCTTTAAAATGAATAATTCACCTCAGTAAAGATACAGCATGTTTCTCTAGATCGGATTCCACGGGAGCCCACATCTCTTGCAGAGTTTTAGCAACGCTCAGATTTTCCTTGGTGCCTAAGAACACACAAACAAACATGAACACACCGTAATAAGCAGTCATAAAACCCCACAACATCCACATTGGAGCTGTGAAACTGGATTGGATAACATGGTTAGATTTGGCCCAGTTTTAGATTAAAAGATGATGCAGAAACATGATGCAGAAAAGCAAGAGATAAATGAACTCAACAAATCTCAATCCCTCTGCTTCTAGAATGCCAATCATTTTACCAGCCAGGTCTGGCTTAGTTCATTCAAATATTCTTCTCTCCTCTCACATAAAATTATATTTAATATATCTGCCCATCTTCTGCCAAATGAGTGCTAGAAAGAATAAATCCCCCTAAAAATAAATTAATTTCATACTGGCAGGTAGGAGTCAACCTGTTCTGAGGCTCATTTGTGAATGAAAGTCGTAATGAAAGAAACACTTTCAAAAAGATATAGCCAAGACGTGTGTGTGTGTGTGTGTATACTGACCACATCCCTGTTCTGGATATGCATTCAAATTGCATAGCAATTAAATATTAAAATTACACAATCTAATTTAAATAATAAAAAAAACTGCTCATACTATATGTATGTTGCATCTTTAGTCGTCTCTTATCTCAAAGAGCTACAAATATTAAAGTCCAGTTCGGTCTGCAATAGAGTGCAGGAACAAGCTGTTTACTTGCTAGTTCATTCTCTCTTGTCTCTTGCTTTAAAAAACAGCAGTCAAAATCATCCCATTTACTCAAAAATCGACCATGGAAAATTATGATTATTCCATCCCTATTTCTGAAGTCTATTGAAGATAGCTGTGTTCTTCTGTGTGTGACTGCTGTATCTACACTGCAATTTTCACACAATAAGTGAGTTGTTTGAGGTAAATAGAGCTTGATGAGCAATACTAGGATCTTTAGAGACTGCTTGCGTGTTTTGACTCTTTGCGCTTCCCGGATGCTATTGCTTCCTGAAATATACATTATCTTGCTCAGTAAGATTCTGCTCCTTCTTTTATTCTTCTTCTAACACTTTCCCTTCATCCTTTTCAATGCTGCTGCATCTTTCTTTCTTTCTCACTTTCTCTCGGCCACTCTTCCTGTCACTCATGTTGTCAGGCTGAGGATGGAGTGATGCTTGGAGGTATGGAGCCAGATGGAGAGAGAGATGGAGAGGTGTGTTATTCTCTCTGCTGTCATACTCGCTTAGAATGACTGGCAGCTTCATTGATAAGTATGAGCTCCAGGGCCTTGCAGCTCTCTCTCTCTCACGAACATAAAAACCCACAGAACAGATGTCAGACATAACTGACCACAAGAGAATAGTTATGAATCAGATCGCAAAGACAATTGGCATAAATTCTTGAATACAGTGTCTCCACTCTTCCATTTCTACTAGGTATCATTATATCTCATTTCAGGTGAAGCTGGACTTTACCTGGTCTTGCTGCAGTGAGGATCTCTCTGACTAGGTACCCTTTCCAACCTGCCTGCAAGACCGTGGCTGCCTGCATTTCCTTGTCTGTGGCCTGCCTGCCATTCCAGCGCTCTGGAGCGTCATCTTTTACAGGGAGAAAAAACACATGGGTACATAAAGTCAGGATGAGCTACATGCTATAAAAATGTAGGTCTAGACCCAAAGAGAGACTCCACATTCACCCGATCGTGCACCCAAGGCTTTATCATTGCTGCTATGTTGTGATGGGTCTCCTGTCAGAGTCTGTACCGCAAACAGCTCCTCAGAGGTCAGTTTCCGGCCCAGAGCAGAGCAAAACATTTGATACACAGCTTCATTGAACACCTGTATGGGACAAAAATAATAAGTCAAGTTAAGCCACTTTTAAATATAGTGTAGTTTCAAAGCAGCTTCCCAGCAATAAACAGGGAAAAAAACAGCAGAAGCAGTGATGCAAGCTCAACAAGTTCAGACAATTTCAAAGTCTGATGTAAAACATTGCTAGTATTCAGTTTGATGGCGACAAAATAAATATAGGTTGCACGGTTTTGACAAAACAAAACAACAAAAGCAATCCTAATATGTAATTTAATTTGAACTCAACTAAAAGTAGCCATGCACAAAACAAGCACAAAACAAATTAAAAAATTTAAATGAACTTCAACAACTAAAAATTTATTAAAGATTGTAAAGTTTTATTAAAAATTAAAAATGTAAAGAAACAATGAGTTTTTTAATTAAACTAGAAATGTAAAAGATTAGCAATGGCATTTCACAGCTGCTCGCTAGCACAGTGCTGTGAACATTGGTGATGAGTCATAAAGAGCTCTATTTCAAATTCTGAAAGAGCACATATTTTATTAATTAAAATATTGAAGGTGTTAAAAATCAAAAGGAAACGCAAAATAGTTTGTTCAAATACAATGTACATCAAAACCTACCCTTTGTTGCTGTACGCCTACACCATGGGTCTTCTCAAGTTCTTTGGTGGTTGATGGTAGTTCTTCTGGATCTGAGAAGCAGTTGATCACTCGACCCAGGGCTCTCACAATCATTGCAGCCTGCTCACAGAACCTCAGACTCTCCTTGACAATTCAGAAGAAAAACATAAGGCACAACAACTGAGATTTTTTGTCATCAGGTTGCTGATATAAAGAACTGACACATATTATGTATTAATTAATATTATTTTATAATTAAATTTATGGGAGGAAATACACAAAACCTAACATAAGCTTTACTCAATATTCTAATGATTTTCAGATGATCATTTTTAGGCATACAATGTATTTTTGGCTTTTGCTAAATAGACCTGTGTGACTTATAATTGGTTTTGTGGTCCAGGGTCACAAATGTGTTTGTTAATGTGTGCATGCCTTGTCAAGGTGTAGCATAACAGTCTCCTCATCACCAAACACAAAAGGAGACATGCTGAAAAGATGCAGGTGGACAGCCAATGAAGCACTTGTGTGCACATGAAGAACATGGCGCCTAGTGTGAAAAAACAGTGCCGATTAGAAGTTGTATAATGTGTTTTAACAGTCATTGGTCTGTAGTGTTACATTGAATTAATTAATTAATGACATTTAATGAACATTTAAAAAATTGCACATTACATTATACATTGCAAGGTAATCTAATCTGAATCAAATAAACTCCGTATCTATATGAACTTATACCTTTTTTTATAGTAATGCCTTCACACTTACTACCAGGAGTAAATGCTTATGCTATTGAAATCATATACAGTATATAGTATGTATGTGATAATCATGACTAAGAGGAAAGCATGTGTGGCCCGTTAAGAGCTATGAGCTATTAATAACTTGAAATTAGAAGTTGTTTTTTAAGATCATGCACTGTTACGAGTGATGACGTGGGGATTTTGTACATGTAGCATTTCGTACATGCAGTTGTAGTCAGCAAAATCTCCTTATGCTTATAAAATCTATGATTACAATTTCGACTGAAGTTGCTCATATGCCTTTTAAGCACCCTCATAAACCTCCACGAAATTGGACTAGCTCTGCTGTGCCATATTAGCTTTACATAATTTTTCGACAGAAATCAGATTTCTCAACACCGAGGTGTATTAGGTGGAGAGAGAAACAAAGGAAAGAGAGCCTTTGAGTAACATTTTTTTTTTCCTGAATGTATGATCCTCAAAAAACAATTCAGATGTGTCTACACTAGGCCCTCCCCTTCCCTCAGTATGACCTCTGAATGTAGGCTTTCAGCTTTTAGGCCACTATGCTGCTAGAAATAGCAGACTGGGTCATATCTCCCTCTCTTTTTCTGTATCTCAGCCCATCTTCTTATCTCTCTCTTCTGTTCTGGGCTCCTCAGAGGGAGCGCAATACATTACATGAACCTTGGTAGTGAAGTTGAGAGCTTTTTGTTGGATTTGACCAAAAAATACAACAGTTCACATCCCAGTGTCCGCTTTCACAGCACTATATCAATATTTGTTTAATTTAAATAATTTGTATATTTTGTATAATTTTTCAAATTCAAATAGAAATCTAGAGTAATGGCAGAAAATTCGGCAGTACAGTGATTTACCCGGGAGGAAGAGAAAGCAACGCAGCTTTACTGGCAGTAGTTTGGATCTGCAACACAGGGAGTTGAGAGACGATGCTCTTCCACGAGAAAGGCTTAGCTGTTAAAGAACCAGGCCTGGCTGAGGACTCCTTTTCTGTACAAAAAACAGACCCACACTTTAGACAGGATCCTCGTTCTTGTGAATAGACAAACTGTTTACGTATAGTATGTATATCTGTACTTACTCTCTTCCACACTGTCTCCCCAGTGTACCAAAGCTGAGAATCCAATGACAATCTCTGTAGGTAACAGGCTATCTACAAACAGGAAGTGAGTACCTTTCCCATCTGCAGACTGAGAAAAGCAAGAACAATAGACAGAAAGGAACAGCATCAGCAAAGACCTTATTAATGTGTTTCGGTTTTGTGTGCATCTCAGGAGACAATAGAATACACACACACACACAAATTACATAAACTCACACTCACAGTAATTACCAAATATTAAATCAAACCACATGTTCTCAGTGGATAAGGTTTGGGCGGGAAATCCAGCTCACCAGAATTACAGAAAAATGGGGAGAGAAGAGCAAAAACCGCTTGGTTATCAAAAACCTCCCATTGTGTTTGTGTGTATGTGTGTGTACCTGTGTGTGAACAATTGCAGTTGTATCAGGTTGTCTAGCATGAGCGGACACGGAGTGGGTGGAGGCCACAGCGTTGGACAATGCAGCAGCAGACAGCCGAGAGGAGATTGAGTTCTAACAGAGAATTGAGTCACTTTCATGTTATTTCCAAACACAACACATCCCTCCCACCACAGATACCATAATTATACCAAACACCATTACGAATGCCATAACAACAGGTTTAGTTGATTCTTATTTTAGGTGTTTTTATGATAATGCATTCTGAATGTCATAAATACACCCCAGCCCACCCATAAAGTAAAACGAATTACAGTTACCACAGCTATGGACTAATGGAGAAAGTTAAGAGCATCAATCAGAATGATTTCTGAAAGGTCATGTGACACTGAAGACTGGAGCAATGGCTGCTGAAAATGACATTTTGAGATATATTAAAATAGAAACCAGTAATTTAAATGATAATGGTATTTCATACCATTTACTGCATTATAAATAAAAGCTGATCACTATGTAGGCACGTTCAATATCAAGTCCCTCTTTTCCTTCAAAACCCTACCTTAAAGTGTGATGTCTTACACTGATGTGCATAAGTATCTGGCTTGTGAAAGACCAACAGCGTCCTGCAAAACACATAATTATTAGCATATTGCAGCCTGCAGTTTAATAGGATTTTAACAGCACGAGGAGTTAATTTGATTAAAAAAAAGCAAAGGATTAGCGTAATATAGCTTAGGCTATCGATAGAGATGATTGATCTTTACTGGAAGCATTTAGTGAAGTTGTGCAGGTCCACCCAGGTCTCCAGCAGCG
Source organism: Enteromius fasciolatus (assembly GCA_032361145.1). Lineage (NCBI taxonomy): Eukaryota > Metazoa > Chordata > Actinopteri > Cypriniformes > Cyprinidae > Enteromius > Enteromius fasciolatus. The sequence continues at coordinate 12,152,971 of JAUMHR010000079.1, forward strand.
GGGGTTTGTCTGATGCTAATGTGTCCTGGGACAGAAGCAATGCACCTCTGGACTCTTTGGCTGTCTGTAGTCTCTCCTCATCTTTTCCAGTTGTCTCTTTGTCAGGCCCCGAAGTTGACTTCACTTCTTCCATATCTTGGAGATTGAAAAAACCCCCCAAAAAAACGTTATACAACTGTCCAATACAAAACAAGCAAGCAATGCTAGTAGGAATACATATTAGTGACCCTGCCTTTTTCTGTGCTAAAATAATAAGACCATATTGCAAGTAACCAAGGCTTGAAGTGATTTGTAATTTTCTAGGGAGATGTCTGGAATGATATTCTCTAAATAAAGACATTATACTTTATTATTATTAGCATTGCCACTACATACAAGAAAAGCTTAACAGCCCTATGGAAACATACCAAGAGAATTATGTACAGTAAAATACAATCTTAATGACACTATTGCTTATTTAGCATTATATAATTATCGATACAGGACCAAAAAAATGGGACTGTTGTGGAAACTACTAAAATTAAAAATTGCAATTAAACCGAAATAGTGACAGATATTGTCATCTGTATTATTAAGTGAAAACAATTAATGAAAAAGAAAAGTAGTGTAGTTGGTGCTAAACATCATTGACTGGATGGGGCAGACTTACAACCTATGCATGGATGAATTGTCCAAAATAAGACAAGTGTAAAAAATGTCAGACTACAAGCAAGCAACTTCGAGAATACGTCAAACCAGTCTAAAATAGTTTTCTAGGATACATTAGCTTTTCATGAAGATCCCATGATTAACTCAGTGGTACCAATCAGTAAAGCTCATTTAGCCAATCAGGCACTGCATTGAATTCACAAATGCTCTTTTTCTGGTGTCACTCAATTCATTATGCCAATTTTGAGAAATATTCTTATACATTGCAGCTTGAAGTCATTACACTCAGCATGCTGTGCTGACGTATTAGACCATGATATTATAGACGTGGTAGCAAAGCCATTCACTCCATTTACTTATCCACAGGTGTTACTAAGCAACACACTGGGCTCTCTGGGAAAGCACATAATTGGCCTGTCGTGATGAGGGGCGAGTGCATGTTCATGATCACAGATATAGAGATGATGCCATGCGTCTGTGTGTGTGTGTTTGCATCTGTGTTTGTGCTGATGAAAAGAAGATGGATTGGATGGGGGAAGAGAGGGATAAACGTGAAAGTGCAATTGTGAAGGCAGCCAGCTATCATATCATTACAGCAGCTATTAGCCTCACTGTTCTGATGGCTAAACAATGACTTTAGGGAGATAAGTGAGGCAAATTATCGTCTGCCTTTACAAATTCATTCTTTTCACTACACTTTCATTGTATTGCACATTGTTCCAGACGTACTCAATTGAAAATGAGTAATGGTTTCCCAATCTTACAACTGAAAAAAGCTCGTAAATGATGGCACAGATTATTTATTCTGCCTCAAAATTATTGCTAACTGCGAGACGTAATATATGTAACTGGCGAATATGAGCATTACACATATACGCTATGTGTTTGAGTGACAGGGTGGACTGAGCCGTGGCATTGCTCACCGTTGGCGATGCTGTCGTCCTTTTTCTTGTCCTCTGCTGTTACCTGGGGGGGAAATGGAGGGATAAAAAGTGCACAGGGTGAGCTGGGAGAGACATGGCAGAGGAGGGCAGAGGAAAGCAGTGGAGACAGAGGACGTCCACATTCATCCAGTCAGCATGTGCTGAGCCTGTTTGGCTTCCAGAAGCTGATGAGAAATCCTCTAATCTGACATCTGGACTCACACCAGAAAGGGTTTTCTCCTTCAATTAACTGCTCACAGGAGAGCGAGTGCCATAAACATTAAGGGCACTCGGATGGTGACAGGATTAGGGGGCACGGGTTTGATTAGCATGTCAGTCTTTACTTGCTAATTGGGACATCTTTTTGTAAAACTAATCGAATACGCTGTTTTTTTTACCTTTTAAGTAACCCAGTGTGATGCCATGGAAACAATCCAGCTGTAGGCCTTAGAAACTTCTCCAATGTGCTTTTTTCCCCGTGATTGAACCCAACCACATGTCATTTAGAAAGCCTTTTAAAGCCTGAGGAGTCGTCCGACTGTGCAATTTAAATGTGGAGGACAATTAGGGGCTCTCTCTACTCCACATCTAACGAACGACAGCACCAGTGATTCAGAGATAGACTGTGACTCACCACGGATATGAGGTGAGGAGAAGGGGAGAGTGGAATGGAGGAAAAGAATGGAGAGCAGAGGGGAGTTATTGGGATAGGGAAAAGAGAACCAAGAGTCCATTAAAATGTAGTACACCTCAGGGTACATTTTACACATTACTGAGGTAAACTAGCTCCTGTTCGTACCTAATTCAGCTTACAAAATTATCAGAAACTCAATATAGCTCTAAAATATATCAGGTGACCAAAAAAGAAAACTGTTTTTCAGATTTTTTTCTCTCTGGTGGAACATAGAAGAAGATATTTTGAGTAATGTCTCAGTGTTTTGTGTCCATACAATGGAAGTCAGTGGGCTTTAAGTGGTTGCCAATGTTACTTATATTCTTATACTTTCTTACTTGCATTTTGGAATAATTACTTTTTTTTTTCTTTAAAAATGGTATGATATAAACTTGGAAGAGCTTATTTTAAATAAATATAAAATTGCATGATATAATGTCACAACTGTGTGATTTTTTTCTCAGAATTTGAGTTTGTATCACACAATTCTGACATTATAGCTCGCAATTGCATTATAACTTCAATTGCAAGTATACAAGTTTTTGTATCTTGCAATTTTTACTTTTTTTCTTGCATTGGTAAGTTTTTATCTCGTAATTCTGACTTCGTAAGTCACAACTGTGAGTTTATGTTAATTAAATATTAATGAAAAAATGAAAAATAGAGGCCAGCATACATAGTCAGTGAAATTTGGTGTTCCACAGAATATTATAGCCACTGTAAATAACGTAAGTAAAAGACATTAATTATTTTATTTTTGGGCGAACTATTCCTGTAAGGGTACATCAATCCAGTTAGATCCCACAGGCGCACTCACACGTCCACTTATCACACAAACTACACGGAAGCTATCTGTCTCAGTCCGATCTAAGCTGAACCCCTTGTGAGACATCCACTCAGATGACTGACAGGCTAATTGTGCTGCTTTTTATATCATTCCGAGGACATGACCGTGTCCTTTTATGCAACGAGGCAAGCGTGTTTTACCATTCCCTCTCTCTTATTCTCTATCTCTCTAATGCTGGATCTGCCAGAGGCACTCTCTTGATTAGGGAGACAGGCAGAATGACATTGGAGCTGGTAAGAGAGAGGCGTTAGAGGATATCATAGCCTGTCTCGGCCTCCCGGCCACCAGTCGCACTACAGCCAGAGAGCAGAACATTTTGATGCACACTGCTTGCACAGATGGCATAAACTGTAACACACTGCCACACAGCACACAGCGTAACCCCTGGAGTACAGTCAAACCCTCGACTACATCTGTTCAGAGAGAGCAGTCACCATTCATACGACATGAAAAAACGTTCAAACGTTTGGGATTGTAAAATTTGGAGTGCCATTTTATATTGCATCCCTAATATTTGTGTACTTACATAGTAACTAGATGTGTACGTAGTATGTAACCACAGTGTAACTATAGTATCTACAGCTGATACTATATAATATATATACATATATATATACACACACATTATATTAAAATGGGTTATAAAATGTTCATATTTTGGTTTTGGAAGTCCCAAACAACAGATTGAAAAAAAAAACCGATTCATTCATCAATTAATTTTTCCAGACCCCTCCAGTGATTGGTCAACCGCTTTAAAAAGGACTTATTTCAATGATTCAGAGTTGACTTTTTATCTTTTGAGAGACATTAACTTTATACATGGTGCACTTTGCAGGATGTTTTCATTCACCTAGAGCTGTGTTACACACTGTATGAATTGTAATTCTCAAAAATCCATATTAGGGCCACTTTAAATTGTAATATTTCACAATATATTTATCAAATAAATGCAGCCCTGATGCGCATAGGAGACTAAAAAAACAGTAAAAACAAACAATAAGAAAATTGTACTGACCCCAAACTTTTTAATCACATAATATTTTAAGACAACATATCCATTTCTTTCAGCAAAAAGAAGATACACAGATACCTGTGTGGTTTCAGTAGTGTCCAGTGTATTTAGGCTGTTCTGAGTGATGTCGTTCTTAGTGTGGTCATCTTCTCTATCATCCATTTCAGAGAAGGAGGTCAGATTAGAATTATAGCCACGCCTCTTTACACCACCCTGCTCCCTAAACACACACACAAATACTTTATTATACTTTACTATATACTTTAATACTTTACAAGCATTACTATCTGGTGTTTGTATCCTAGATAAACATAAATCAAAACCACCACTTCCTGGTGTTAAGGACAAATGTTTTATGCTCTAAAGAGTTTCAGACTACTTAAGTGTAAAGTCTTGTGCTCAAGAGCAGTACAACCAGAACCTCAGTCTCTGTCCCTGTTTGACTCTCCCACACAACCTGCTTTTAGCACACATTGTGCTAATATACTTGCATGTGCAACTGAATACCTGGTGGGTAGCAGGCATGTCATTTGGTTTAGTTTTAACATGATAGACCAAAACTTTTCCATTAGGTGCAAGCTTCCAGCTGACTATATCCCTCAAAAATCAGTTAGCAATTAAAGCAATATTCACACCAAGAACAATAACTATAAAGATAATGTTGTAGTGGTAGTGCTTAATGGTAGTGCAGTCTGCAGTACAAACACACACACACAAAGCTTACATGTCATGTGCAGCCATAGCCATGAGTTTGTAGTTGATAAAGGGGCTGGAAACTTCAATGAATTGCTCTGGCTTCAGAACAGGGGGTTCTAAAGAGCAAAAATATAGTTTGATCTCTCTAGAGCAATTATATATCACTTTAAACAATACATATTATTATATGAATCTTAATAGCAAGATCTTACATATCTTACCCTTGGGTTCATCAGTAATGTTAGTCTGCTTGCGGGGTCTGATGAGTTTCCATTGAGGAACTGGGGGAGGTTTAGGATGGGCCACCAGGGGGCAATCTCGAGTGCAGGTGAGCAGCACAGGGTGACTGAAGAGCTGAGAGAGCCCACACTGTCTTAGACTCTCAGACGAATCAGCCTGGAAAACACACCACCCACCACGATCATAGATTATAGAAGAGGGGCTTAATAACGGATTAAACAGCCAGCACTAATCCAAACAGAGCCAAATATTGCTTGAGACTAAGACAGAGGGAGGGAGAGTACCATTTGGGGCAGGTTTGCACATTAATGAGCTTTAGGTAAATGTTTGGTGGAGGCATCATATCAAACAAACTGGGTGGGGATATCATTTTAAAATTAAATTTGTTATTTTTTAATTATTTTCATCAAGGCTGCATTTATGGTGAGTGAAAACACTGGTACTATAATGTGCTTACCATCCTTGTAAGACCTGAAGTTCTTTTCTCCATCAGATGCAAGGGTTGGTAACTGGCACAAACTACCATCTGAGGAATAGCACCAGTGGCTAAAAGAAGAAAGAGAGAGAAAGAAAAGAGCATTTGTGAAAAAGACTAAAAGAAGCATACACGAAAGAGGTGTCATTTCTACTTTACATGCATGAAAAATTTGCAGGCCCTCAAAATCTAAGCTAAACTTTTTTCCCCATCGTCAGGCTTCAGTCTCTTTAATACTTAAAGCATAATGAAATGAAAGGAGTGCAGTCTATTTTGAATAAGAGGAAGAGAAAATGAGTAGATAGATCAAGGCATGAGTTTCAAAGACAAAGGCATGAACAGCTGAGAGGGCACTGTAATCTGTCAAACCATATTTTTCTAATTCACATAGTACACAACTTCCAGTGTAGAGGAAGGAACAGCGGCACTGCATTATCAGTGTTTGATCTTCATCTCCCAAGGCCATCTCTGATCTCTTATCAGGCCATCAGTGTCCTGACTGTTACATGATCAGCTCAAGGCCAAAAGAAAGAGTGGGAAAAAGAAAAGAAAGGGGCCATGCTCAGTTTGTGGGATAAATTATAAAGTAAATTTCACCACTTAAAAACAGAATATATTGCAAACAGTTAAATACTATCAAAGCATTATCCATAAAATAAAGTATAGTTGGTTACTGGGCTCCTTTTTTAAAATGTATTTATTTATTTAACTACAGCCTTGATTAATCTATCAATTTATTCAATAATTAAAACCAAACACTTAACCATTGACAATCCAATAACAATAGTAAACTAATTTCTAAATTAAAATAATATTTTGCTTAATTTTTATTTGATTTTCTTGATTTTCCCAAACTAGCAACATCACAGAGTGATAAATTAATTCAGATTTAAAATGCACTTTTTATTTTAAAAACAAAGCTAAA
>JAUMHR010000079.1:12159509-12179653 GCA_032361145.1 Enteromius fasciolatus
CCCAAACTAGCAACATCACAGAGTGATAAATTAATTCAGATTTAAAATGCACTTTTTATTTTAAAAACAAAGCTAAACAAAATCCTATTTTTTATTTGGCCTTGTCCTATACATAATAAAATGTTTGAAAAATAATATAGATCTTTAAATAGAGAATTTTGGCCACCTGAGGTTGACAATATACACTTTTTTCTAAAGGTTAAGCACCTCTTTTCACAGTTTGTTATAAAAATGATTTGAAGTGCAGGACCTATTTTGTGTCCTATTCATAGAAAAGTGCCATAAATAGAATGAACAGCGATCATGTGTGTGTATGTTTCAATAAAAGAAATACCGCTTTAGGCTCTGAAGATCTAGGCCACGCTACCAAAGTGATATATGTCAAAGCATGTTATAATTTCCAACCCATTAATTAGTATCAAACACCTAGAGGGAGTGAGAGGAAGACAGAAGGGATGGGTTCATTATATGGATTAAAGGACCCTATAGATAAGAGGACAGAGCAAACGAAGGAGAGATAGAATGTTTATGGAGGACAACAAGAGAGAGAGAAAGGATTTCAGCAGCAAACACTGCATTATCCCAGTGTAATCTGAACCACTTGCTTGCAGAAGCCAATTATCCAAAACGGTCTATCTGAACAGCAAACCATTAGTCTCAATAGACTCATCAAATCGTTTAGTCTCCACAGACATGTCGGAAATCCATGTTTACTTGCATACTGACAATTACACCTCCTTATCACAACAGCACTGAGCTTAGCAGGTCGTATAAAATTGATGCATATTGTGTATGTGTGAGTGGAGTGTGTGTGTGCGCGTTTCGCTGCTCTTTGCTCTCCTTGCAAATTTCAGTCATAAACCGCACAGTGACAGAATTGACAGTGCTCGCCCGAGGCCATGCCAGATAATTCAATTCAGATCACACTACCTGAGAGAAAAACACTGGCACTCTGTTCACAGTCTGACACCGCACACACACACACAGATTAACACTGCTGCACACTTCTTCGGAGCAAACACAAATACAGTTATGCACACACAAACACAGAAAGGGGGTTATTTTATTTATTTATGCTCATGATACACATCTTGCAGTGATGGCTGTGGCACTGATTCCATAATACATGAACCTGCAGAAGAAGTGATGCATGGAGATAGAATTGGGTGCTACTTGAAGACTAGCAGTCAGAGAACATATGGGTCAGTTTACCTTTAATGAACTGCTAAACAGATCACCATTGGTTTATGGAAAGTTCCATACCACATTGGCTGCAAATTATTAACAGCCGTTTACAGAGAGAGCATATAGAGTGTTTCTGGATAAAGATTAAACATTCATACCTCAACTAAATTTTTCAGAGGGAATAATGTATGGTGAGGAGAGGGGGAAAAAACATTTCAATAGTTCACGCTTACCATAGTAAAATAAAAAGCGAATTTGGCGTGCTGTCTGGGGAGCGAAGGAGAAAGAGAAAAGCGGGGATATTTATAGTGAAGGGAAAAGATTTGATTGGGTGTAAATTAACGAGGAGATAATTAGATGATGGGCTACCAGCCGTGCGTGATTGACTCGTCCAGCGATCCTCTCGAAATGACGTTTATTTGCAAAAACATCCACATATAAACATATCTGTATGCACACATACAACACACAAGAAAGGGAGATTTCAAACTCACTGTTATTTGAATGGATAGTTGCTTTTAGTTGCTGAATGGTCTTTCTGTCTTGGTCAACAACTTTATTCTTCCTTGTAGGAGACTCTGACAAGAAAAAGTAAATTTCAACTTTAAAAGACCCACATGATAATTGCTATTTTCTGTCTATTTTGTAATACTATACACTTTTTGTATATCATAACATGAAATGTGATGATCTTCTGACTGAATATGAATTTTCAAAAAATGTAAATAGTTCAGAAATCATTTGAAATTATTTAGATAGAAATAATCATTTGAGCGTTGAGAAAAAATGATTGATAATGGTGATATTTTTAGGATATTATACACTTCCATTACTTTTCTAATGACACTCACTATAGCAATTTCCATGTCTCATACAGTATAATGGCTATACTTTACATCACTTTCATAATATTACACCTTTATTATTATATATTATACATTTCCATGATTTTTTTCCCCATGATACTCACAAAAAAGTACTTATACTTAAAAATAACTTCAGCATGATGAGAAAAATTTAGATTGACGACATACTACTACTTATTTTTCCAGGTCAAATCATTAATATGCATGTGCCTTTTCCAAGAAGATACTTCAGGTTTTTTTATTGGAATATCTGATAAAGGGTACTTTTTTTTTCTTCAACATTTAGGTTTGCAAATGTAGATGATAAAAAAACAAAAAAAAAGCCACACAAACAGAAACCCATTAAAATTTATGTCACCCAAAAATGAGGTCTTCCAAACTTAACAAATGTATGGTGGTAAACACAAGGCTTCTGATCATGTGAGGGTTTAAACCTATGGCTATTAATACCCCTACTCTCACTGAATACTGCCATTGTATGCATGAGATCAATAGGTCACCGCTGTACCACTAAACCCACACACTGCAACAAGCAGCATACACATTTTGTGAATTAAAATAAAAACTATCATATCTATGCTTTTCATTAGTCTAATTGACAGAGTGTTACCAGAAAGTATTATAAATTGAGAAACCTCAAATATTTGTTTAACACTTCATATTTTACATAGTCAAACTTAAATGACTTTGAATCCAAAAGCACTCAGACCATTTTAAAGTTTCATTAGAAAACATAATAAAAGAGTCATTTACACAGTAGGTTATCTTGCCATATCGATTCTCTCATTTACTCTCTCTGCTGGTGTCTTTTAATCAGACATGTCACATTCCGTTAATGGATAAATGACTGCCATGTGTGTGTGGGTCTGTACCTCTGTTCTTCAGTACTGTGGGAGATTCGCTCTTGAACTCGTTCACATTAGAATCTGTTGCCGTTAGGTCAGCAGTTGTAGTCTCCTCTGAGCTTTCTTCCTCCAACTGGAATTGAGGAATATTGTCCCTCAGAAATTCCCAAATTTTCCCTGTATACCAGGATCTGAGAATGACATTAACACACGGAAGATTAGATTCCTAATTAGCACCTTACTGTGAACTTATCTAATAAACTCAATTGATTTAAGTCTATTTAAGCCTGGACTAACAAAAAGCTTGTATCAATTTAATGCCCATTCACAGGATCAATGGATGAAACTAATAAAGCTGAACAAACAAGCCTCTGGACTCTGAACCAATCAATAAACAGCAATTAGAGGAAAAGGCAAGAAATGCTCAATTAACTAGTAGAGGTGATCAAGCTTGAATAAAGGTTTAAGCCAATAAAAACAAATGCAAACAACATACTCTCTTACTTGCTTTTAACTTGAATCTTTAATATTCCACATACTAACGTTCAAACATTTGTGGTCAGTGCTCCATTTATTTAATCAAACTGATTTTTTTTAAAGTTAGAATGCAGTCTTGGTTAATTTCAATCATCTGCTTGCCCATGTTTTCTAATTTCATGCTGAAATGTTGTCAAAATGTTAGGCTATCAGGTGCTACATGGATTTCTTGGACTCTCTTGGCTCTGGAAAATATATGAGCTGTTGGAGTGAGATACGACTACAAGATCCTGAAGGCCTGCAGCATGGAGTAAATGACCTCAGGAGAACCTAGTTTAATACACACACACAGAAATGAAAAAAAAATAGCACTCTAGAAGATATGACAGCAAGATGTGTGCACTCATCTCGCAGCAATTTATTTCTCCAAAATACAAGCGTACATTCTCTGAATGTGTGTACTGGTCTCTGAGGAGTCTATGAAACACGGAAAATTCATCAGAGCGTAAATTACAAGACACCACGGCGTGTTTCCCAAAACAGAGCAGATGTGAGAGTTTTGCTGAGGAAGTGACAACAAACTACAGAGACAAATGCTAGAGAAGAGAAAGTTACATGCAAACTTCACAACAACAACAACATTCCTGCAGTAACTCAGTAAAGCCAGAACATCGGTGAAGACCAGCCATTTGTTTGCAGAACAACAACATAGTGTCTGCCGCCCATTTTCTACTAATAAGGGTGGCATCTGTGCACACTGTGAGGAAAAAAAGGACATTCTGTGGATCGCAGAGCAGAGCTTAATGAAGCTTGTTAGCACATACCACAGACATAAAGACAATGGTAGACTGAGAGAACAAACTGTTAACTATAAAAACTTAACCAAAAGCTCTGCAAAAAGTTAAAGTTAAAAAACCCGAATGCAACATTTTAAGATTTTAATGAAACATATAAATGGATGAACTGTTCATTAGATAAAAAACCTTTTTAATATTTCCTTTTCTTGTCAACCTTTCATACCAGCCTGTTAATTGTTGTTAAAAATAATGTACATTGTTTTATACTGTATATGTCACAGTCAGCTGGAGGTGCCTACCCAGCTCTGGGGATGGCACTCCATCGCCCAACCAACTTTCTGTGTTTTTTGTGTGTTTATATGCTTGGTCACACAAACTCATTCTGTTTACATTCCGGACTTTCAGTCATGTTTCTGTATCATCACATGTGTTCACTCTTGTCTCCGCCTCACCCATCAGTCTCCACAGCAACACATTGTCTGACTCCTCCCACTGACCCAGATTCAAATGAAGTTAACCCGGAAATGTCTGTATGTTATCACGGTTCGTTGTTTCCTGTTACATTTCATTCGTGTTCCCAGTTTTCTGTTGTTGTGCTTATTGGATTACCCGTTGTCGGACCTGGACTTCCCCTCTGCTTCTTCCCCAAGGACTCAGTTAAACGGTATTTCGACCCTTTCGACTCAGTTAAACGGTATTTCTGCCGGCGATCTACCTGTAACCCTGACTATGATTTTATTAAACACTGTTGCATTTGAGCTCGCACGCCTCGCGTCCTCTATTCGTAACAGTATAGACCATGTAAAAACGTACAGTGCAGAATTAAAATCTGGAAAAGCCCAAGGTAAAGTAGGGTAAGTAAGGCACACTCTATCTCCAAACTGCTTGTCCTATGTAGGGTCAATGGAAAGTTGTTTACTAACCTTAAAGGGGTTGTATTATTACTTAATAAAAAATAAAGTTGTTAATGCTGTAGGCTTCAATGATCTTAATAACACAACTCAGATAAAAAATGCTAATCATTTATTCTGATATTTAAGTAATGCTTTGAAAACATAAAGTGTTTCAAAACTCCAGGACTCCACTGTAGAATGAGATTTGGAGTTTGAACTCACTTTAAAGGAATGATTTCCGGTATCCAGCCGGTGAGACAGTGGATGACTGTAAACTCTCCAAACTCTCTCCCGGAGCCTGAGACTGGAATACTGAAAAGAGAACAAGATCAGATTTGTTTGCTGGACACCCATAAAGCACATACAAAATAGATGTGGGTACATTCTAAGACATTAGCAATTGTTCTAGGCTCAGTAAGGACCGCATGAATATGCACACTCAGTGCGTGTGTCATTTCAGACGTTGATCTGTGCATGTCTACAGTATGTGTGTGTGTGTGACCTCTTGCTCTCTTTCTCTGAAGAAACCAGATGGCTGATGCTCTAATTGTGCCTCACGGGATGCTGTATTCAACCAGTCCGGCAGCTATTAATTAACTGCACGATTTCACTGTTCATCTTCACGCAAAGAACCATTCCATCATTATCACTGCCACACTAGAGGACAAGCACGCTTTAAAAAGAATGTGCTGTGGCTTCAGGTGAGCGATGACTGTGATTGCTTCTGCACCAGACATTGGCACTAAAGAATTTTACAACATGTACGTGTGTGTTAATTGGGGAAAGGCCCCCTGCAAAAACATCATTGTGCTTTTTGTTTCCTGTTCATATTATTTAGAACCATAAATGATTAATTAGCTTAGAGATTCTCATTTCCTAAGACAGATCAAACATTTAAATCACTACAAAATCAGTACTTCTATGGAGCACAAAACAGATACACTTGCTCATTTGCATGCACTTACAATGGATGGAGACTGATTTTTCAAATTTAAGTTGTTACTCAATAATAAACATCCTGTGAGCTAATCATTTCATCTGAATCACTGAGTGAAGTGAGCTAAAACTGAGAACCTGGTCAGTCAGATTCATAAAAGAATCATCCAGGCAGGTTTTGTGAACGTGATTAACTAGTTCATTGCAAAAAATGTTTTGGATTACTCACTCAGTGCTGGCCACCTTAAGTATGCCTTTAGCCAAGAGCATAGGCCACAGCTCTGATTGGTTCGTAGTAGCAGGAAGCAGAAGGTTATCATCCTTGTCAAATGGTAACATGTCATCAACAGTAATCTTCCTCCAACTTCCCTAAGAAAGCAGAAGACAATTCTTGTAAAAAAAAGTACATTCATTAATAAAATAGCACTATAAAATAAGTGAAAAACTGCTTAAGCTTCATATAACGGACACATTTGGACTGGCCATTCTGGACTCAACATTTGTTAAATAACATTAATTCGCTCATGGATGTGCTGTGATATATACCGCAGTAATATAAGATTCAGTTTTTAATGATCTGCTTACCATCAAACTCAATATAAACAAAACCAAAGGTTTATCAATCAGTAGTCAAATGAGCGTTTAAAGTCCATGGTTCATTACTGCACAGTAAAATGAGCAGCATAAAATGCAGAGATAAACATCATTAACTTAATGGAGTTGTATTAAAGTGGGTGAAATTTTGAAGATAAGTCAGCAACAAAATATCTATTACCCAGCGCATAGGCCTTATCTAAAATGCTTTGTGCCTGAGGCTGTTACTATACCATTCTTTGATATCACCTGTCAAACAAATCTCTGTTACTTGCGTGTAGGTCACTGTTTGCTCATTTAGGACTAGGAGCTGTTAAGGTAAATAAATGTTTCTCAGTTTCTTGTGCCCAGAGGATAGAGCAGTCTGACAGTCACAGTACTACCGACTCTCTTGGCTCCCTGATAAGGGTTGTGTTCTCACTTAATCACCACCTAAAGGACACAGTGTCCTTCCAGCAGGAAAACGTGGACATGCTACAATAGATGTTGAGTGGCCTGTGCACAATTGTTTTGTAAATTTTTACGCTAAAGTTAATGTGAATAATTTTGGGCATATTTGCCAATTTTGTTAATCACCATCCAGAACTTCTTGTTCATTTAAAGGTGCAGTGTGTAATATTTAGGAGAATTTATTGGCAGAAATGTAATATAACATACAAAACAATGTTTTCAGAGGTGTGTAAAGACCTTACATAATAAGCTATTATGATTTTATAAAATTAGAATGAGCAATTTATATCTATATACACGTTGGGTCCCCTTACATGTAAGTCGCCATTTAGTGCCGCCATGTTTCTATAGTAGCCCTAAACAGAAAAACTTTTTTCAGAGCGTGTTTCGTCAGTACGGTGTTCTACTTCTCCCTTTTTTGTTTTAAGAGGCCGCTCGTGTCGTCACCACATTGAAATGCAAGCGAAGAAGTAGTAGTGGAAGTAGCAAGCAAGTCAGTAGTGTTTTTCTGGTGGAAGTAAGAGGATAAAGGAAATTTAAAAAAGGAAAAAAAAAAAAGCAGGACCATGCGTATTATGCGCAAGAACCGGCAGAGCTTCAGTAAAAAGGAACTTGATTCAGATAGACGATGGCAGAAATCCTGCATAAATATCGGTGTGGCTTTTCCAAGATGGAAGGCACTTATGCGGGAGAAGTGTTTTCAAAGCCACGCCGAAGTTGCCCGTTTCCTGCTGGACCTGTAAATTAGTCCAGCTTAAGCAATCAATGTGAAAACTGTTGTTTGATAGCTTTAGTTGCAATATGGACATAACCGCAGAGACAAGTATCGTTTTTTATGGCATTAAAACTGATTTTGTTTGCACGATCACATTTCACTTTTCATCATGATGTTTCACTGTAGACTTCGTCTGACGCCAATTTGGTAGACGTTGCCAAACCCTACTGAATTTATATCTATATACACGTCGGGTCCCCTTACATGTAAGTAGCCATTTAGGAAAAAAATAAGTGAATAAACCTGAAACAACGATCAATGAGTAACAATAATATTCGCAATAACATATTGGTCTACTGAATAATTAAGTAAATATAATTCTTTGACATACAGAAACCTCATCGCTTGATTGGCTACTTTTAGGTGTAACAGACGACAATTTTGTCCTGTGTCAGCTTCCGTTGAATCGGTTTACGTTTCGAAAGGGCGGGGTGAGCGGGGGACTTAGCCGTTGGTTGAAATTCGAATCCTAAGCACTAGATGCCTCTAAAAATTACACACTGCACCTTTAAAATTCTTTTGTGTTCCACAGATGAAAAAAGATGAGTTATTTTAGTTATTTTAATTCCCTCAGTTACTGATTTATCTAGTTTTATAAAACAAAGGGACACAAAAGCCCTATTAAGACGACACTAGTTTTCTAAACTACGTTTGAGTTTCGATTGTTATCACCTGACGTCCGTGATTTTCATGTACCATTTCGAACGGGACTAACACCTCCATGTTTATTACAGAGGTGAGAGGGTCTGTTTTGTACATCTGGGCGTCATAGACATCACTCGCTCTGTATGCGTGCATTTCTAAAGTCATTCGGATTGATTACAATTAGTATAATCACAAATACCCTGGTGAAGCTAAATGGCTAGTACAGAAAAAAAAAACATTTTAATGTGTGGTTACTTTATTTTAACTACTATGTATTTTATTTGTAGTAAACCCATGTTTAATTTTGATAATTAAAACATATGTAACCGAGTACAGAAATTAACGCGAGTAATCTTAACTGATATTACAATAGACAGTCTCAACAGTTTACGTGATCTGGCTCTTTATTTGTGTTTAATAATTTTTTCTTTATCAAAATATATCAAACGTGCGTGTGGTAAGAGCATCTACGGCAGATCGCGTTGGTCAAAACACACAAGGAAGCGCGCTGTAAAAAATATCACCGGCAATGACCGGCATCGCATCCGGACGGGATTAGTTTTCTCAGAGGACCACTGAGTTTGCTGAAAAACAGTAGGTAATTTGCTCTGTAATTATCACAGAGGCTGTGAGAGAAAAACACAGACATGGCAGATTCGGACAGGATTAAAATCACCAAGTACATCTGTGAAATTTCTCTATCGACCCCCTGTTAAACTAGTCCCGTCCGAATAAGGCTAAAGCCGACAACAATTTTACTGCTGACTTTTAGTAATTGTTTTTTATGTTAAATTGATTGTATTATTCCTCACTTTTAAGTCAAGTTTCAAAACCTTCTTAATGTTGCACTTATGAATGCTAAATAATATTGATCATCTGACATAACATAGTGACACACTGTGTGTGCGCATGTAAATTTAGCTACTTCAGTGTTACACAATACAAGTATTATGGTGTCGATACTCAAACATACCATCCAGTAGAGTTTAATGACATACTTCCCATAGGCATTATAGAGGGCCATGTGATCTTTCACTGCTTTACACAGGGAGTAAATGTGTTCCCAGGGTTTCCAAAGGTTGGGAACTGTTTCTGTGGAGATGGCCTTATCCTCTCCGGTGTTACAGACTTTCCACAGAATATAGAGCTCACTAATGACCCATCGCATCAGCTGTGAAATCACCATGCAGGGTGAAGAGAGAGACAGTGTAGGTTAATGCCAACTAAACTAATTTTTCTTAATTCTGTAATGCAGGCCACGCGAAATGATTTACTGACTCACCTCACTTGAGAGTAAATGCTCATTTGCTGAGGTAAGGTCGAAGGCTGCTTCATTTTCCACAACAACAGGAGTCTAATTTTAAAAGATGAGATCTTACGTCAGTAATTCCAGCTCTTAAAGTTTCAGCTTTCTAGCTTCAGCTCAATTTGAACAAACTCAGTCTGCAAGAAATTAATGGTTTTATTCAGAAGTGATGCATTGTATTACTTTTGAACTTTCAATTCATCTTCTTTGACCAGGGAAAAAGTATGTTATTTTTTATTTATTTATTTATTTATTTTTTTAATGTCTGATTTGATTATCTTTTGTTTGTTACATTCATTGTAAAGTGTCCTTGAGCTCTGGAAAGGCGCTATATAAATAAAAATTATTATTATTATTATTATTAAAAAAAATTAAGCAGCATTACTGTTTTCAACATTCATGATGAAGATATGAGTTAATGAGCAGAATCAGTTAATTCTGCATTATACTTATAGCAACAATATAATTTCATTAAATATATATAAAATATAATAAAATAGGAAGAAGTTCCTTTAAACTATAATATTGTTTGACACTTTTACTGTATATTGGATCAAATAAATGCAGCTGGGCATAAGAGACACTAAAAACACTAACCATACCCAAACTCAGTATGATTATTTGACATGACGCCATAAAACATGAAAGTTATTAACAATAATTGAAAGTGATTATAGTTGTGCACACTGGGCCATTACAATTTGTGTGCCAAAATAAATTTTAAATGACACATTTTCCCCACTACTATCACAGATCATATTATCTCCTCTGAGAAACAGGAATCTATGAATATTTGATCATCTTCTGTTAATGGACTTTTAATCAAATGTAAATTGAAGGCTCTTAGTATTACTCACATACTTGGAGAGAAGAATCACAGTTATCATCTTTTTATCCAAACTGTTGCCATGGAAATGACAACAGAGCTGACCTTCATTGGTTCTGTCAATTAAACATCTTAAATACAGCTAGTCAGATGGCAAAAATAATTGGTTTCAGAGTTCTAGTGGCTAACCTTGTGATTTTGCTGCTTGTTGTGACTATTTAGCATCTCATGACTTGCCTCAACGCATCAAAAAGGAGGAATAATTGTGAAATGTTGTGCTGGGCATAAGGTAATTTAATCACAACCTGAACTCTTATGAAAGTGGCATAAACAGATTTCAGCAATTAGGCTCAGCACTGAGGCATGCAACTAAAGAACAGGAGGACACACACAAAATAGATAGGTATGCTTTGTATGCATGTTGATTGGTCACGTCAGAACAGGATTAGTTGAGTGTCATGTCATCATATGTCAGATCAAACAGAATTTTACATATCACAAACTATCTGAAAACTAAGTAAACCTCTTTGTGTAAAAAAAACAAGAATTCTTGCAAACTATGTTTAACTTTCAGGTTAATTCAGTTTCTTCAACTTTGTTGGACCTGCTAGAGATGTGAAAACCACTTATATGGCTAATAAACGCTTACCTTATTAAGTATATACTCTGAAGGACGTTTCCAAGTGTGTACTCTCAAGGAGGCAGGAAGTTCAACCTTCCCTTCTGGATCATCAAAGAGCTGTTGACAATGTTGTTGAATAAAATGCTCGGTATGGTTTTAGATTTCGCATTCAACAAATACAAAACAGAAAGCTATTAAAAATGATGATCAAATTACAAAGTGCATGGTGCCAACCACTCTGACTCATCAATTGAAACGCTACAGTACAAGCTAAGCAGTTTGCTGAAACAGATGTCTGCTCTCGCCAATCCTGACATTGCTCAGTAAAGCTTTTTACAAAGAAAAGACATTGAATATTAAATTCAACTCATCAATTCTCACCTTGCTATCCTTGGAGGCTTTAGCTGCATCCCATTTCTCAGCATTGACCTCAGAGTCACTCCACTCCGGCCAGAGAGAGATGAGACACTTCTTTGGCTCTTCAGGACTCTCTGATGCACTGACCATTGAGGATGCTCTAGAGATATTTTATGGTATCATTTTAAAGTCGATTTTAGTGCAGTTTTAATGTAATCAACTAAAAAAAAAAAGACTTTTAGTATAATAACTTAATTTGAATTTACATATTTTGAACTTGCATCATTTGTAATGGGTCTTTTTCAATTACTATTTTAAATCTAAACTTCATATTACTATCAGTCTCTTTCTTTATCTACAGTATCTACTGTATATTTAGGTTTAAAAATGTATTTTGCTTTGCATACATTAGACACATTACATTTAGGCCTACATATTAGTCATTTAACAGACGTTTTATCCAAAGAAGACATTAGAATCAATTAAAAGCAAGGAAAGAGCATTAACACTGTTGTTTTTCTTCTTCAGGAAACTAAATTCTAGCTAAACTGAATGCTAAATTAACTTATAACAGGACTGAAACAGAAATTTGTAAACCATGTGTGCTAACTTACTGACTGTTGTGATCCTGTTATTAATGTTAGAAAAGTAGGCCTGTTGTTGTTGTTGTTAATGCAATATACACAAAAATATTGCAAGGAAAATATGATACATTAACTTGCCAGAAATAAATCATGTACTTCCGTCCCCCAGTATTTTACCAAACACATAACGTTAAGTTAACTCAAGCTAAGCAGAAACACAATACCGGTGAGATATACGGTGGAATAAATGCTTTATTAATTATATTATCTGTGACTTATTATCCATATTATTGAAATATTTCGAGGGCATAAACATAGCGAGGTTATGTTAATAAATATTCTGCCAAATCTTACTCTTTTTTGGGAGAGTGTCCAGGCGAAGAAGCAACGAGGCTGGAGGAGGACGTCTTTTTCTTGGGTGTCTTCGACATTGCAAGAGTACGTAGGCCTTATTTCTAATCTAAGAGTTCATAGTTTGAAGCAACACTTGGCTTATTAAAGTACGAAAGATAATGATGAATAGGAAGCGATGCCCAGGGTGAGACTCAGGCAGTAGGGAAAGTTTGCCATGTTGCTAGGCGACAGGATCGCTTGGGATTGCCGACAGCACGAGCGCAGGGCTTTATTACCACCTCGCGCCAATGAACTCCTCATGACCTCCTCAAACAAACCCTTGAGTTTATCCTCTTTCGTTCAGTGATTGGAAGAAAGGCTCGTCTCTTTTCTCCGCGTTCGAATAGTTTATTACAAAGAACCTTTTCCCAAAACTGAATCAGTTTACCTTTTACGTCAAGAAGTAATTACGTCACCACGCTATACCTTATATCTCATGATATGTATGTATTTATTTAATTTTACCCGATAAACATTTTATGGAAAGGTATAAGGCTAACATACCGAAACTATATTTCATTTGTCTTGGACTTGTCATTATACTCAGCGACTTTGGAAAAATATTGGATCATTTATTAATGAGAATAATCAACAAAATTAAAAAAAATAAGCATTACTTTTAAAGGGATTATGTTTGGTCATTATGAATCTGACTCTACTAAAAGCAATGCTTGTTATGTTGTAAATGTAATTTTTTTGTCTTTGTAAATTTTATATTCACAAATGTAAATTTACCAACAACAAACCTTACTTTGTTGTTGTTTTGAAAGAATTGAAAAAATTATTTAAATACCATCTCCTTGTCAGAAAATAAGAAAGCAAGAAGAATTTCATTTTGTAATGAGTTTAATTTATATAATGTAACCGAAAATTAAGTGTCTCAACCTCAAAGTCTTTCGTTCTTGTCCTTATTTTTGTTTTTTTTTCACACTTTTCAGTGTAACTGTTACTATGTGTAGCAACTCCGACCTTTGGGATGTAGCAACTATGGGATTTAGGAACATTTATATTGTCAAATCTGTTTTTTTGTTCTGCATTAATAAAAAATAAAAAAAGTTATTGTATGCATTCATTTATATCTCTTTTAAAAAGTTTCAATTAATTATTTTTCCTAATAAAAAAATTAAATAAATAAGAATTTATTTATAGTTAGTAAAGTCATCCATTACATTACACAGTTTAGATAATAACCAGACTGCTTTTGGATTGTTTTTATCTTGTTTATCGCATTGATTTAAATAGGATTATCTTGTATATTGATACAATACAAATGTTAAGAAAATATATTCCATTAGTTGAATATAGTTCCATTAGTAAATTTAATGAAAAGCTAATAATAAAAAAAGCATTTAAATTTCAAAATAAAAGTCAAAATAAAACTCGACTAAAAATAATATTTATTTGTTTACCAGCATGTCATGTGACATGCATCAAACGTGATACTTAATTATTAACATTTCTATTTTACAATCTCATGGGTCCCTCCAGTAAATATATCAGGTGAAAGAGGAGCCCATGTGAAAACTAAATTTTGTGAATTTGAGCATTTTAATGTGTTCAAAAGACAAAAGCTTTCAAAATACATAGAAATACATGGTTAAACAAGATAATTCGAATAAAAACGTATGTGTTCATCAGTAATTGATGCAATATTAAAACACTTCTCAAAACCGGAAATGGTTATTTAAATTAAACTGAATCATTTATGACTATTGTATAAATATGTTATCATGTCATCTATAAAAAATATTAATCTGATTACAAGTATTTTAATCACAAGTAGTTAATTTTCTGAATCTGATTTACTACACAGCTCTACACATAATTAACACAATGTAAAATAAACCCATTTTCCAATACAAATTAGTCTGTATACTGCCACATACATGTATGGCATGATCACTGCTTGTACAATTTTTCTGAAATGGATGGCACTCTAACATATCCACAGCACCTGCATAGCTGATTCAGTCCCCTTTTCCCATTACACACAGCTCATCCTCCATCTAAAGATGACCCACGGCAATGTTTCACCTGCACTGAATCCAGGATTTTAACAGCATTCTGAATTCTCATGCAGCTTTGAAAGGTAACCAATTACTACAAAATAAAAATCTAGAGAGACACATTTAATTTTATCATAATTATATTACAATGAAGCTTTTGTTAAAATTACACATTTTACAGCACATCCTCTCACATGTTCATTGAGATCACGCAAGAAAAGACTATAATCAGTTGAAAAAGTTTTATTCTGTCATTGTTACTTCAACAAACATTTGTTTGGGAACTTGACTAAGTTTGTTCCAGCATATTAAAATGTATATTTGCCTTCAGCTAATTTTAAAATAAAGCCATGGACAGAGCAAATGCTCATATCCCTCATTGAGTACCAATTAAAAAACAATTAATAAACATTTTTTAACATTAATAAGCCTGAGGAAAACCAACATGATCTTTCTCTCTGAACCACAAATATACATGCTTAGGCCCTTGATTCTTACAGATCTCCCATTAGAGGACAATACATTTTCTTTCATTTATTTATTTTTTTCTTGATCCAATCATTTTGTGGTAAGAGCTTTAAGAGTGATGGTTGAATCTTCACAACAGACTAAATGCCCTGGGAATATGTACTATTTTACCATAAAGTGGCATCTTGAGAACTTTTCCTACAGAAATTTAGGGTGGCGATTCCCAGCAGCAGATGCAAATAGTCCAGAATACATTAAAACAGCTCACCCTCTGTTATAAAGGCATTCGTTTGATTTAATTTTGGCTAAGAACTATTACTGGTATTTGCCTGGTCCTATGACACCCATTTAGCTTCATTCGTTTTAAGCAAAATTACAACAAGCACACACTGAAGTAACTTGCTTGACGCTATTAAATGGACAAACATGGCACAGAACAAGAGTGTGAGGGAGAAAGAGAGAGGAAAACTGGTCATTAAAAGCATCAGACATGTTTTCAGCTGATCAGCTGTCCTTTGGCAGTGATGTCTTCTCCCCTTTTAGAGCACAAACTATTGGCCCCTGGTTATTCTGTGATCAGCGGCAGGGGTTTGGGATGAGGTGGGATTGGGAGATTTGTTGAGCTTGGTCCCTGGCCTCCTTTCCACGTCAGATGATGGGACACAAGAACATCCACACTAGCAACAACCTGACTTGCTCTCAGCAGGCACTGTTTGTTGGTCCAGTTTAATCTTGTCACCATTGTTCTCTTCATATGGAAGACCTTTATCGTTGAGAAGGATGTTCTCCACCAGGAACCGGGCAGCCTCATCAACATTGATGTTCTCCTGCAGCGAACAAAGTCAAACGTTAAACAGATAGTTTGTGGTTTCTTGAGCGTACAATGAAAAACAGTTGGGCCCAAACATCAATAGACCTCAATAATTTTCATTGCATTGACAAAAAACATTGAGTCATTCTTTAAGATATCTGAAGAAGAAAGTCATACAGATTGGGAACAACACTGGAACCGTTCCAGAATACTTAGATCATTTTCAGAATGGTCAATAGACCTAACTTGTTAAGCTAAACTGAGTGCTTAGCGAAGCTTCGAGAGGTACTTCAGCCTGAAGCTGGATTGATGGCACCCGCCTACACGGCGTCTCTCTTCTCATCGCTCTTTCGAGACAATTCACTGTCTTTCCATTTACATCCCTCTGCAGTCGGTGGCTTCAAAGCAATAAAGCAGGAATGAGACAGATGAAGAAAAAGGCAGTAAAACATAAAGGTTACACAAAAGCCAAACATCCATATTTGTCATTCAACCATAGTACTAAATGCAATACAGGTGGCACAGCCATGCTGAGTGATGATGACCATTTCTATGAGCCACCTGATTGTCCAGCAGCGGGAAAGAAAAGCAAGATAATCAACAATGCTAATACGTGGCCTATGAAATACTTTTTGATTGCAGTGAGCAGTGTAAATAACTTCTGTGCTCTTGCTTGTTTTAAAGGGTGATGAACTGTTGTTGTGACCTCTGTTGGTACAAATGTTGATTGGAATTATTGCCATTTTGAAATCTGCATGGACCATTGAGAAGCTTGATTGAACTTAAGACTTGCTATTAAATTATAATGACAATCAATTAAAACTAAGATCTCACAGAAGCCCTGTAGCCTACTGTGTCTGCCCACACATTTGATAGTAAGTATTTTGACCAATTATCCAGTAAAAATGTCTAAACTAAATTTTCTCTAGAATCAAAAATGTGTATAAGACCCATTTCATTAAAGGAACATAACTTGGATCAAGTTTTTAGTTTTCTTGCTCAGTTTGTGTAATGTATGCATGTATGTGCATATATATATATACACACACACACACACACACATTAATTTATTTATTTTTATTCCCAGGTTTAATGGTCTTCCAAAATTTTCTACAATTGTCATTTGTTCAAAAATAAGTGAGGCATCGCGCAAAAACAAAATACACATGCATTCCACTGGGAGAGGAGCGATAGTAGAAGATAAAAGAAAGAGACTTGATTGAACACGAGGAGGTCCCGATAGATAAGAGGGGACACATTTACCATACACAAACATGCACGTGAACAAACACACACACATTTACACACGACAGGTGCCAGAGCTCCCTGCCAGACATCTGTGTGCTTGAGTCCCTAATGGAGAGATCTATTTCAGAAACATGTGCTTATGCAGACTGACTGATGAGACACCTTCTGTTAAACAGTTAAGACCAGACACTGCTATACAGACAGAAACCAAACAAACACTTTTTACATAGCAAGACACAGTAAAGATATATTTAAGGGCAAAAACTTGGAAATGCATTTCAAAGGGTACAATTTAACAGGCAGTTAAATACCACCCCCCCCCCCCCCCGGGAATTAACAAACAGACATTTCCTTCTCCTCCTTCCTGCTTCTCTTTTCTTCCTTCTCTCAATCCAGAGAATCTCTCTTTGGCCAACTTAATTTATACAGACTCACCTAGCATCCCTCAAATGTGTGTAATACAGGAAAGAGATTAATGTGCAAAATATATAAAAGAAACTGCTGATGTAAAACCCTAAGCACACATATTTCATTATCTTTTGCAGCGTTTTTAAGATTCCGCTGATACTGTAAAATATGTGACCATGGATCTTAGTCAGGAATGACAAGCATTTGTAATAAAAACTATATGTGAAAGTCAGCATACTAGAAGCACTAAGAAAAATAAATTAGATCTAGAAATCTAGACAGGATGACTTCCTTGTCACAAACGCAAGGCCATAAATAGCAACAGTTAAATAATAAATCGATTAATTCAAATGAAATTAGTAGCACAATATTTAAAATGTATGTTTTTACTTATGTAGACTGCAGATCGTAATAGACAATAATGCAAAAATACACTACTCTGGTCAGTTTGTGATCAGTAACTGTAGATGTTTTAATGGTTTTAGTCTCATGTTTACCAAGGTACCAAAAATACAGTAAATCAGTAATATTATGAAATAATAATTAGAATAAATGACATTCAGGTTTTAGCCAATATACTTAACATTGCACACTGGTTTAAAATGTGGTACATGCAGTACAATTCAAGCTGAAACGTTTCCCCCTCAAAAATCCCATACATCCCGCTGCTTCACATGATAAGTTACACATACGTCTGGTGATTCAGGCATGAGGAGTGGCTAATGTTCTTAAGACTGCCGCAGTGGTGCCGTTTTGGCCTTAATACCATGGAGAATGTCTGCCATTTTAAATACTTGATCTAATATGGCAGCTTTCATGGTCGTCTGAGCTGATTAGAGAGGAAAGGTGTAGTAAGGAGCTTCTATTCTTAGCAAAAATGTCTCATGACAAGTTCTCCTTCAGTTTGACCCAGCACAAACAAACATTTCAGTGGCTAAGTGAACACAGAGTGAGCTTATATTACCTTAGCTGAAGTTTCAAACCAGCCCAAAAACCCAGCTTCCTTGCAGAAGTTGTCCATCAGCGTGGAATTGTTGGATCCATCTTTCTTCTGGTCGCATTTATTGGCGAGAAGTACAGAAGGGATGGGATTACCATTGGCCAGTTTCACCTTGCTGTCCAAATCGTGCTTCCATTTTGAAACCGCTTCGAACGTAGAACCTCGAGTAATGTCGAAAACAACAAAAGCACCAACTGCCTCCTTATAGTAAACTCTGGTCATGTTCCCAAACCGCTCTTGACCTAAACATGAGACAAAAATATTATACAAGCACTATTACTATGAGTGATGGAGAGATCAACAAAATGAACTAGTTTCCATACATTTTTATAACTGGAGTCAATGAGAGCATGTGGTTGCTAATTAAAGCAGGTTTATGTTAATCACTGTAATACTGTGCTGTCGTGTTTCCAGCCCACAGAATATAAAGTCTGATTGATTCTGGTCACAATCAGTCTGAGATGTACTGCTCGGTCTCATAGTTCATCATGCCTAGGGAGGGAATAAAACCCAGCACAGCGCAAAATCTTTGAAAGCTAGATGGACAGAAAAAAGGAAGAGTGGAGCGAAAGATTCGCCCAGCGGTAGTTGCTCATAACACATCAAAGAACTGACTCAGTGCACACACCCCTCTCATATCCCTCT
Organism: Enteromius fasciolatus; assembly: GCA_032361145.1. Classification (NCBI taxonomy): domain Eukaryota; kingdom Metazoa; phylum Chordata; class Actinopteri; order Cypriniformes; family Cyprinidae; genus Enteromius; species Enteromius fasciolatus. The sequence continues at coordinate 12,178,647 of JAUMHR010000079.1, forward strand.
CACCTAAATTCACCACACTCGCTTATGTCATTACATTTACTGCTTTGATATGTAAAAAATCAAGAGAATACACCAAGCTCTTATATTCAAGTGTACATTTTTTTATGTACAAAACAGCAAGTTGTGAAAAGCGGTTATGAAAGAGATCAAATTAAAAATTAAGAACGGAAAAAGCTTTTTCTGCAATTTATTCTGAAAAGGATAAAAAAAAAAAACCTGAGCTTGACCTCTTTTTTTGATACAACACAGTAAGGCATTAAAACTGAGAGATAACAAGGATGAGACAAGAAAACAAGAGTGAGACAAGCAATGGACGATTAGAGAAAAAGAAAATGATAGAAAGAGACAGTTAACTTGCTTCACTAGAGAAAACACAAACTAGGCCTGGCACAATTATTTGAACTAATCAAAATCATTTGCGATTACTGTGATTGTTACATATTTTACATTCCAGTCACATGAAATTCAACGTAAGGGAATTGTTAAGGCATAGTTCACTTAGTACACAAACACACACAACTCAAGGAAGTATGTACATATATACCCTGATATTTAATGTTATTTGATGTCTGCATTAATATCTGCAAGACGTCTCTTTTTAGATGTCAAATAGATGTCTATTAGACGTTTATGATTTAGAACGTAAAACTGACATCTGAAAGACGTCTGCCAGACGTTTGTAGACAGCGGAGTCTTTCCAGATTAAGAGACCTTTAACAGACATCTTGCAGATGTACGTATGCTATCTGGGTGTATACATATATATATATAAAAATAAGAGACCACTGCAGAAAAATTCTCTTTTGGGTTTTATTATTAAAACTGTTAATCTCACCAATAAACCACCAATACAAAACAATGCACGTTTGTTTAATTTTTTTGTGAACTGCTGTCTTTGAAATATTAAGGATAGTAGCAACTTGACGCTCGCTGAATCCTTGTGCCAGTAAAGCTAGGATTGAGGCCTTTTTTTCTTGATTTAAAACCTTTCTTTTCACTGTTTTTGG
>JAUMHR010000079.1:12212816-12225338 GCA_032361145.1 Enteromius fasciolatus
AGTGACGTCAAATGTCCAACACTATATGTACAAATCTACTTTTTCTCGGTTCCTCATAATGTAAAATGCACATATGAGCCGTATTTTGCCTCTAAGGCTAGATTTCAATAGCTCTACAAGCTTCATTCTCATGGATACAAGACGTCTCATTGGTGTAATGTGAGCCAATAAGGAGTTAGTAGAGAGTTCTCATTGGCCAATAGCTGCATGGATATGGTTGCCGTTTTTCATTGTCACTAGGGAAGTGTGATGCCAAGGATGGCAATCTTGATAACAGTATGTCATGCGTACTGCATTTCTCAGCTTGTCAGATTTTAGATAACACTTGCACGAGGTGCACACATCTGTATGAACGGTGTAAATTGAATCATCTTGAGAACCTTGACACATACGCACATGCCCCACTGACGGTGGCTGCTCTTCTACGTCACTGAGGTAAATTGGTTTGCTTTGCAAGGAAGGACCATCATTTTCTTGGTGCTGTCTCCTTGGCAACCACTTCCTTATGGGCAGTCTTTGGACAGACATTCACACCCTCACCTGGTGATAAGGAAAACGAGAATGTGTGAAGAAGAGGTAATGAGTTTGTTTAGAGAAACTATGAAATTCTGTTATATTTAATTGAGCTTAAAGTGGCCATGTCAATATTGACCATTTTTATTTGATCCTATTTTAATATTTATACTTTTTGTTATCATTAACTTCCTTAAATATATGGTTTTAAAATACTGGTAGTCTTTAATCAGAAAGATGTCTACACCACTTTACAGGAAACAAAAGATAATTGAAGTCCTCCATTTTAAGGCATCTATGGCTGTTGTAGTTCACATATTGCTTTGCATATTTATCTGCATTCGTGAAAGCAGGATAGATAAATAAACTTGGCCGGAAATGTCACTGACTGGACTGGGGACTGTTCAGATTGTCAAGCCTCAGTGGTGCAAGTAACCAAATCCCAAAATACATTGCAGTCGTTCTCTTATCCCAGCACCTACTCAATCACTTGTTCTACCTTGTTTGACATAAATATAAATACCTGTGGTGTACCAGATATGCTTTAGCCTGCTCAGCATAAATAAAAACACACGGTCAAACGTGTACACTAAGCCAGAATGGATTGTAAGGATAAAAGTGGCATTGTTGTTGGAGCCATAACCTTGGGGCCAGCGCTTTGACATATGGCACAGCAGACCTTGCTTTATATGCCTTATTTTATATCATACACACACAAGTTTGCACGTAAATGTGTGTATATATATGTGTGTGTGTATGTGGCTTTGTTGTTTGAATATAACCTTTATAGTGTGGTGGGGAGAGACAAAACCTGAATGGTTTGTTTTGGAATTAACATGAACATAAATATAGGCAGGTTTTCTGATGCTTTTGGAAACACATTTGTTGACCTTTCCATCTGACATACTAATTTGCTGAAAGAAAAATTTCGAGAACAAACAGCTGACTGCTTTGGACACTGCCATTTTCTTCTCTAACACAGTGGCTTTGATTATGAAACAGTGACGACAGACTGCTGATTGACTCATCCAGAAAAGCCAGCCACACACTCTCTCACTTTGTCCTGTGAGCTCTGAGTGGGGCGTTATACATTTTAGACAAATATAGTAATGAATTCAGCAGTGGTTGCACAAGATGCAATGCAAAGAAGTAGTGAGGCTGCATAAGGGCCAGGCTGGTCCACCTAATGCATTTATGTAAAGCAATAAGTATGTAAGCAATACAATTCTAGTGGATGAGCGCCGAGTCTCTAGTTGTGCGCTTCTGTTCTATGTCAAATGGTAAATGTGATGGCTGTCAGTCAGACCGATCTATCCAATCCAAGCATGCTCTTACTGTACAACAATCCCCGATGGGTCTTTACTCATCGTCCCTATCCACTATGCCCACCTATCATGCCTGAAGTCCAATTAGCTTTAGCATTCATGCATTTACCCTACGATTGCATTTGCTTATGTCATACTGCTGAATGACATTGTATGTTATAATATAAAATATCGTTGGGTGATAGTATTCACATTGTGTATTTTGTCATTGCAAACAAGCCTCTCGACAAACCCTTCTGAGGATGTGTGGACAATATTGTCACATACCCTAAGCTAAAAAAGGCCCTTTTTATCCACTCTACACCTACTTCCACATAATGTAAAGGAGTAATGCACACTAATAATGTTGTTAAGTAATGAAATGTTAGCTTATTATTGCAATCATAATTGATGCAGAGATGTCACCTCCATATATAGTATAATGAAACACTGTATGTAGTCAGCCAACAGATACACTTGCAGTATGGTAAAAGACTTTTCTTTAAATTTGTATATTTCTTTAGATGATTCTAATAAGTTTATTTGAGGGTTTCATTGGATGTGAACACAATGGGACTCTTTGTCTTTGTTTCTTGTGTTTGTGGGGTGCTACACTACTGTTTGCCTTCCCCCTCTCCCCTGTCCCAAGATTTATGTAGGTACAGCCCTATTTCTCCCTTCACTGCTGATTAGAAGGTTCCCTAAGGACTGTCATAAATGTGCTCTATCTATTTCTCTCTTTCTATCCCCCCGCCCCTCCATCTACAGTGCATTACTCTGTGATTTTATTCCCATGCTTATGTCCGTGGGTCTGTATGTCCTATAATGAATAGAATCTACAGCTCTCATCTGGCCTGGGAAACAAAGAGATGAGTGTGCGGTTGGATGGTTGGCGTTTGTGTCTGTGTGAGAAGGGTCAGGGTGAATATGCCTATGTTATGCGAGAGATGCACATAATGGTGCTAATAAATCATGACTTTGGTCCATTTTACTTTTGTAATCATGTCAGAAATCACTAAGGGGACAGATTGTGTACAGTAGATGATCCCTCTATTGTCTCACCAAGCACAGGGACTCATTTATTGTGTCTCAGTGACATAAAGAGATGGTAATAAAAAAAATGGGATGGTTCATAAGAGAGAGAATGGTCACTGAGAGATAAAAGGAATAGGAGAAAAGGATCACGGATCAGATGGTAGAAAATTTTTGTTGGACGTTAGACTAGTATCAAGTGCTAAATGTTCTCTTCTCTGTCCCTGACATGCACACACAGGTGTGGAGTGTGAGTTTTTATATGGATGATCTTATCCAATCCTGTCCTATTTAACAAAGACTTATTTTAAAAAAGAGAAACCACCAAAACAATACTCATGTGATTAGTGCAGTTTCTCAGTACTCTTAATGCAAGAAAAAACACCAAAATAATTCCATGGTGGCTCCGTTTTGGACCCATACAGCTACTCTATACATGGCATAATAAAGAATTGATCCTTTCACCCTTGCAACATTTTTTTTTTTCCCATAAAAGTTAACTCGAATGTCACTGTGATGTTATGAATATGATGTAGGCTATAAATAATTACTATATAACAATAAACATTCTTTATTTCTGTGTGAGATGCAGCACTAAAAGAAGAGACATACTAAACAGGGATGAAGTTCCTGTGACTGGTTCAAGTGTACTAGATACAGTTGCTAAATGAGGCTACCAGTGACTGAAGATAGAATTACCACAGATTCACAGGATCTTGTGCTGTGCAATTAGATCAGGCCTCTGTTGGCTGAAAAGAGCGAGGTAATGCGTAGCTGATTGAGTAGATTGATGTGTCCTTCACTTAAGGATTTTTCTGTCTGCATTGATTTCTGGTTCTCACTGATCACAGCACTGCACATTTCTCTGTCCATTCATCTGCTGCCTAATGACCATCTCTCCATCTCCTCCACATGTTTTATCTCTCTTGTACAGACCCACAAAGAGTTGTCTCTTTTTCATTTAATCTACACAAACACTAAATGTTTTATTCTGGGAACACGGTTACCTTTTTGGTGTTCTACAATTCCAGCAAATTTTGGAGTGCACTGCATTGTGCTAAAATAAGCACTAAAGAAGAAAAACTAGTCATCTTTACTCATCATTGATTGACTCGGTTGTTAGATGACTAGCTGACTATCCCGTCCCATCCCTGCTCTAAATGCTGAGAGTATACATGCCTATGTCCTGCCGGTGTACTGTACGTGTAGTGTGTGTCAAGGCCTAATGGTGTTTTCAGTTACAGATCCCAGAATGCTGTACGTCACACTGCTTTGAGGCAGATTGTATTCTACTGCCTAATGGATAGTGAAACTGAGATCCCTCACACAGGCTTCCTCTCTTTTTGTTTCTCTGTCCCTCATTTACCATGTCACACTATCCCTTTAGCAATGACATCACCACACCACAGCCCAGTTCTCCAATCCCCATGTCATCAATCTCTTCTCACACAGCTTCTGACCGGTCAGGCCACAGCACTGGCGGGACTGGCCTCACCTGTGGAGTCAGAGGTGAAGGCATTCATGGCACGCCCATGATATACAATACTGTCCATTAGCCCATTTATAGCACTTTATTTGTTGGACACAAGTGCGCCATTATAAAATTCCTCATGCTGTACACACCTAATTGCTCACACTGTTATCAGTCATCATAGATACATTAATGTGCTCACACGTGCGTGAGATAGAAACAATAGAGAGCATGATGCTGTGCTATTAAAGCACATTTTGGCTTAATTAAATGATGCGGACTAATTTGACTCTTCACAGCACACTGACACCATAGCATGCATTGTTATTTGGTCTTACTGGTGTTATTTTAATAGCTACCCTAGTGAAAAATAAATACTTAAAATGTATTTGAATTACATTAATTTCATGCTTAGTATATTACAAATGCATTTTCATATTTATCTTCTTAATAAAATGCCATGCAATTGTACCTTTAAGTATGCCTAACTGGTATTACTTAAAGTAATTTTGTACTTAATGCACTTTATTTATGTGGAAGTAGTGCTGAAGTACAATTAAAGACATACTTGGTATATTTGGTTGTGCCAAAATGAAACTATAGCAAGTACACTTTAGGTGCACTTTAAATATTTTGCATTTAAAAGTGACATAAATACGCATTTTAGGCTTATTAATAAGAAATATACATAGTGCACAAGTAATACTCCAAATAAAGTTGAATTAAAACTTTTATACCAGTAGGTCGAGTTACCCATCAGTAAAATCTTTTTGATTCAAGATTTGAACGGCACTTAATGATATATATATATATATATTACTTTTTACTATTATTATATTAGTATTTATATTATTATAGTATTTATTTGTTTAGATATTGTCTATAATATTTCTATTTAATTTTTCTTTTGTTATTTAAATACTTATTTGCAAAGGAAGCATTTCCTAATTTTGTATCTAATGATTTATTTGTATTTTATTTTCTCAAAGCAAGATTTAGACCTTTTAACTCAGCATATTGTTTCCACAGCAAACATCACACCTTGAATACACACATACATACACAGACCTCTGATCCATAGTATTGGCAAAACAGAATTGCCCTTAGAGTTATATAACAATCCTTGAACTTTGGGTGTGAGTGCATCTGTGTTTCAATAGGACAGGTGGGGAATTCCAGACATTTCTTATTACCCTGTCAGGGAGGGACGGTCAGCATTTTGTGTCACTTGTATATGTAAGCTGTTTGTGAACTCATATTAGTATGTAGAGAAGAGATGCTGGCAACTTTATTGACATTAAACCTTGTACCTGACACTTGGATAGTACATTAAGGTGTACAAAAGTCCAATTAATCAGGTTTACTGAGGCTTTATTGTATATATTCACAAGGGACTGTGCCAAGGCAAATTAAAAGTCAATTTGATCTTGTTCAAAGTTTAAATGGATTGCAATTTAAATGAATTTAAAACAACAGCAGAGTCATACTGTATAGCTCAACCAAGCTTTATTTACATGCGCAACATTTCTTATATAAACTAGATTACAATTCAAAATGGAGTACACAGGAAAAATACTCACAAACATCTAGTAGAGAAGCCATATGACTATAAGATAAGAAGTAAAAGAGCAAAGGTAATAAGCAGAAGGAGGTGAGGGACGAAGGCTATGATCAAGGTGGGAAATTGTGAAAATAGTGGTATTTGCTGACTATCTTGATGGGTGTAGTAAATAAAACCTGTATTGTTTGGGATGCTCAACTGGTTGTAAATGGGAAGACGGGTACCTGTGTCAGTCATCTGGAAAAACAAGAATTGTATGGTGTTTATTTTTCTAGTGAAAGAGGTGTGACAATACATGCAAGGCTGTTTTTAAGAATATTGTCTTTGGAAAAAAAATCAGATGTCTTGTAGGGGCAATTTACCAATTCATTGCATACTGGTTATCATTACGTACAATTTGAGTTTGACAAATGATTATGATGAAGCCAAAGGCTTTAGCGTGTGGAATCTTGCAGCAAAGCAGGTGTGTCAAACATATGGCTGATATTATGCATTCATTTATTATATCAGTATTTTGTACTAGATTTTACTTTTTACCTGCAGATAAATACATTTATGTCATTGCATGTTCTTGCGTCTAAACGTGTGATGTTTGTTTGATTAATGTAATAATCCCTAATTACCAAATGTGCAATCATATAATCAAAATATATGTGAAATAGTATATTTAATCTGCTTTTGTTTCAACAGATTATTGGTCATTATAGCAGCTTTATTAATTTAAAAGATAAATGCATACAGTAATGTTTTGTTTGACACACCTGCTATAAGCCAAGTCTGTCCGATTCCCCAACAATTACATTACTTTGTTCAACACACGGACATTGAAAGGTATATATAAGTATAGCAGGATGTATACATATATATGCATCGCACACAATGCATATGTACATTTACATGCATGCATACAAGGACGTATGCAGTAAAGGGTAACCCTCTCTGAGGGACAGAAACACAGAACATTAGGATTTGTACATGATTTGTGATAATAGTTGAGCACAACTGAACAAACAACAAATAAAAGCTTAATAAAGTGACAACCCCCCCATAAAAACATCAAGAAACTGACAATAACACAGGATGGATTCCTGTTGCTTCATCTCCTTCTGTTGTTCATGTACAAATGTCCATAAAACATTTCTGAAATTGCGTACAGCCAGGTTGCAGTTATTTCAAGATGAGGCCTTGATGTTGTAATGGAGACCCCACTCTCCCCTGAGCAATAGTGATGCATTTTGCATACAGGGACTGAGTCCCCAAATTTCACTGTTTTTTTTTTTATTTTGGCTGCCAGCATCTCCTACATTTTCAAGTAATTTGGCAAATATATAAAAGATAGCTTATTGTTTTTGCTCAGTAAAGATGGCTTCCAGAGGGAAGGCCCATCCATCGTTGAATGCTGCCAGGATGCTAATTACTAATGCTAATCAATTATACTAAGTCCTTGTGGCCAGGGAAACGCAGACGGCCTTAAAAACAGGACAGGGCTCAACACTGATTATTTAGCACCTGGTATGGCATAGAAATGTCCCCGATGCAAGTTAATATTTACTTATTTCATTACATTTGGCTACATTTATATGCAAGAAGTCCAAACATAACTTTGCTGGCTAAATAAGACGCCTCCACCTGCTAAGCTTTCAATTTTACCACTTTTTTTTGTACAGTTACAGACAGTACACACAGAATTGAATTACTCCTTATATGGTTATATTCAATCACAAAAATGTATTACTTAAGTATTATTTTATGATTATTTCAGATTGGGAACTAGGCTAACTATTGTGTGGTAACAGTGAATTAATAATGAAGTGCACTGTGTCGAGCTACATAACTCCACCTGAGCTCTGTAATTTTTCAGGTTAGGTCTCCACCTATACATCGATCAGTGACTACACAGTTAGTGCTTAGAGGATGAAAGAAGTAGCCAATCATTTAACAAAAATGTTAGGGAAAGCAGAGAGAGACCCCGGCCAAAGAAACTAAGTTTATGACAGAAAAGCTATAACGGGCCTCTTTAAATTTCTTTTTAGATTACATCACCTCTAACAAAGAGACAATTTCAAATGTTGCATAATGATCTGTGAGTTTGCTGTTTGTTTGTTTCTCCAATGGGCAGTCTTATGTTACAGTCTCGGTCTGCTGAACTGAAGGTAAACATCATCAGGATGTTGTAGTCAGATGGACCTGTAAACAGGCATATCATCCAGTGCTTCCCGCAGAGAGCAAACTTGGCAAAGGATACTTCAAGTCTGTTGGATGTTTTTTTTTTGTGCAGGATATTTCTTTGTAGTTGTTATTCTATCATTTGTTGTTTTCTCTGCAGTTCTGAGCCTAGATAGAGAGAAAGAAAAGTAAGTAGTAATGAATGTAAAACAAAACACACCCTGTACAGTATAAGGGGCAATTAAAACAAAAAGTGATTTTGTAGTACTTTTCCATTGGTTTTTCTATGTAAACGTGTGGTACACAAACAGCTTTGACCAGTGTTTGTGTCTTGGGTCTTGGCAGCATCTCACGCATGACACAGTGTTGCAAAATACACAGTGCTCAAGTGGAAATAAGCTTAAAAACAGCGTCTCTAGGCCTTGTTTCCATTCCATTCTACTGCATCCTGTCTTTGTCCTGTTTAAATGTTACTTTCCTAATCAAACTGAAATAATCAAATAGCTTTTTGTCTCTCCGTGACATAGACAGTCACTGTATGACTGAATATTTTGGCTTACCTAAATGACTGCGGTCAGCCAGGCACCCAACTTTGAGTGGATTGCTTTGTCCCGGTGAAGTTTCCCACAGGATTCAGACTAACAGCGTTTTGCACCAACGCATCAAAGTTAAAGTCCAGTCCATCAGAGTCCATTAGTTCTGAGCGAATTATGGATTCCATATCGCAATCCAGACTGCCGTTAAACATGTCCAGGTCCAAGTCTGACGGAAAACGAGAAGTATCTGTCATCAACATAGAGGGCTGTGGCTGGAGGTGCTGTTTTGCGGAGACTAAATTATTAGCATCATTAGCTAGACTTTGCGCCCTGTTGTTGGTGAGGGAACGCAAAGAACCCTGGACGCTGGGCCCCTGTTGCTTGTTATGGAGTTGCCCGCTTCGCCCATTGAGCACAGAACTGAAGGATGACATCATGGGATCATTACGCAGCATGAGGCCATTGCGAAGACGGGAGTTTTGAGAGGTGACAGCAGCGCTGGCCTGCGATATGAGTGGGTCCGACTGCGTCATCATGACGTCACTATGACTGTGTGTGACCAAAGAATCTGAATTCAGCAGCTCCTGAAGCGAGTTCCCAAAAGAAGAAACACTGGAGAACGACGTTTGCTTGTTTTCCTGGATGGTCTGCATGGGCGCCTGGCGTAGGCCTCCTGCTGGAGTCCCAAAAATGGTGTTACCGAACCCTCCAGTGTTGTTGCTCACAGTTTGGGATGAAGAGGAGCTTGTGGGTGACGTGGTGCTCTTGGAGCAAAAACTGAATGCTGGAGACCCTTGAACTACCTGCACTTGTGTGGCGATGTTGTCCAACAGATCGACCATTAGGTTGTCAGCTTCATTGAGATTCATTGTGCCAGTCAAGTCAGCTAGCCCTGGAAGTTCAGCAGGGCACGTTTTGGAGTTTGATGAGGATGACGAGGGAGGAGAAAGACTGCTGGGGCTGGAGTAGAGCATTGGAGACAGGGGTGGGCCATCTGGAACATCATCAAGCTCTGGATTGGCCAGGATAGGTGACAGGCGTCCACTCAGGGTGCTAGCGTTGGAATTCGTTCGTGAGCGGAAGTCAGTCCAACAGGATTCCAGTTCATCGCTGCTCCGGGAAGTGGGACTTCCTGGCCACTTGGACAGACCACCAGCAGATACGTTCTCCAGCGAACCCTCCTGGGCAGCCTGCAGCGCTGCCTTTTTCTTGGCTGCACGCCCACGTGCAGTCTTGGTGTATTTGTTACCATTGTCCATGGAGACTGCACGTCGCCTTGGCGCTTTACCTCCCCGCCCCCCTTCAGGATTGATCATCCACCACGAGCTTTTTCCAGTCCCCTCATTCTGTACACGGATAAAACGACTATGCAAGGACAGGTTATGCCGGATGGAGTTCTAGAAAGAAAGCAGAAAAGACAGATGGTTATTAATCATACCTTCACAAAAAAATCAAAATGACATTTTCCTATCTATCCATCTCATAATGGACCGACATAATGCTCCCTCCTAATTTATGATATTTGAAGAGCAGACTCTTTTCAGCACTAATAAATAGGAAACAAGTGGAAAATAGATGTCATTGTGTATTACATGTACAATGTGTTCTCAAGAGGCTGAGAAAGCACAATGTGCCTTGTAGCTATAGTAACTTAGCAGAGGAAACGTTTTACAGCTGGTAACCTTGGCAGAACAGAAAGGTTACATTTTTAAAACATTCTATTTTCCCCTTTCGTAATCCATAAGAATCCACTGGGATATACACTGGGAGTTACAGTTCTAATAAATGCTAATATTATTTTATATATGCTGTGCCTATTTACAACTCTCAGACATAAAAGCTTGGTTCATGTTGACGAGCACGTTTCTCAACTTAAGTACCCTGGTCCTGTGACTCACAAGATGCGTGTGTTAAGCTATGATGAGCGATACCACGGATACCGGTGTTTACAGTGCCAAGTATCTCTAGAGATTAATGACATAATGTTTGTGTGTGTGAGGGAAAAGAGGCGGAAGGGTATGACTAAAACCTCAATGGAGCAGCATGTTGTGAATGAAGTCATTAAAACCAATTCATTTTCTTCCTCCGCTTGCATTGCAGCTCTAAACAAACTTGTGGCACTGACACCAAAAACAAACTTATGCCAATTACACCAAATACAGTACAATTCCTCCTTGCATATACCTCTTATTTGAACTTTTCCTCACTGCGTAATGCTGATCTAGGTAAGGCCCTTGGGAGAAGACCTTAATAAGTGTTTGTTGAGTGTTTGTGCATGTTTTGATCGTCAGAGTATCAGTGTCTTTGCGGTTGTTAACACTTTTCAGAGCTGACTCGTAGCAACTCTATTGCCCTTCACTGCCATAAAATATAATATAGCGTGCAGAAAATAAGAACAGGCTTTGGATTTATATCCCGCCACATGAGATATTTGTACAGGAAGCCCCTGGCTCAAATGAATCTATTCGTATGCAGTATACATTCAATAAACTGTTCACTTGCTTTGCGCCACATACAAAATAAGAGATTCAAAAGTGCAGTGCACACACCCTGTAAACCCAATAATTATCCTATCAGTCAGAAAACACATACCCACATTTTCCTTAATTTGCAAAGCTCATTCTTTCAGCCTGAAACTAATGATACACTAACAATTTTACTGTTTTTTAAAAAATGACAAAATCCAAAACAATATCAGTTTTCACTTGTTGTGTTTAAATTTAAGGTAATTTTGTCTAGTAGTCAGTATGATGTGTATGATCTCTCTGCACACGTGTGTGTTGGGGAGACTGTTAACTGAGCTCCCAGCTGCATACAGAATCTCTCTGGAACACAGAGACCTTTTTGTCCGTCAGCAACATGTGGTAACAATCCATCAATGTCAGCAGACACGCAATGCACACACACGCAACTATGGCTTCGCTCACATTCTTCTACTGTTTTGGTTATCTGGTGCTCTCTGTGAATGTTATTGCACTCTGACTGGTAATTTTTGTGATGTCAGGAAGCCAGTGACTATACAAACCTGTAACCAGCAGGCATTTGCCCACAAATCAACCAAACCAAAACCAGAGGGATATAAACCTGCCAACCCTTACGAAAGAGTTAGATGGGAGAAAATGATATTAATTAAAAGGGCATTTTAAATATTGAGACAAACTAACTGTAGGTTTGTCAGAATTTTGATGTTGAGACTAGCTGAGCAATAGCTAGAATAAATAAATAGTGTGTACAGTAAATGTTGGAATAAAAAAAAAGGATAATTATTTATTTTTTTACTCTTTGACAATATTCACCATATACAGTATCTCAATATTATGTGCTTTGCTTAATACATTAAAATATCACTTCTCTGAATAGTTTAATTCACTGTGATCTGTGTGATTCAAACAAATAAATCAAAATGACTTTTTTGCAAATTAGGTTTAAATCAAGATGATAGTAAAACATCCGTCTTGATGGTCTCATTCATACCAGATGTGAGAAAAGACTGTGAAACTGACACACGGACCAAAAAATATTGTAGTAAACAACTTAATATAATGAAGAAATTGATTCTGAGCATATTGTAAATATTCAATACTATATATCAACCAGCCCAGTGGCATATGGGTAATTTTTCCATGTGAAGGCAGTTTTTTTGAAAGCCTGAAAGCCAGCGAAGAGCAACTAATCTCTTTCGCTTATTGGAGTTCACACACCATGCCACATAACAAAACACAATTCGCATCTTCATAAGGACCCATAAAGTCCTTTCCCCACCCCCTCTTCATCACACACACATACCCAGCATTACTACAGCAGCAGGAGCACACACTTACTGCAGTAACTCAAGGCAGGGGCATTGTGTGAATACGGGTTTGGCAGCTGAACATTTCACTGTGGTTGCCTTTCAATGACATGCAGAGTGTGGAGGGCAGTGTGTGTGTGTGTGTGTGT
>JAUMHR010000079.1:12242421-12254614 GCA_032361145.1 Enteromius fasciolatus
TAAATGCTAATTGAGGATGTGCTACAACCGGCACCCACACTCCATACACACAGACCTGCTCCGAGCTATCAGACATTTGCTGGAATGTATGTCATATTTAGAGCTCACGCAGTAGCAATGTTTAGTGGAACACATTTAAACGCTTTTTCACATTGTAGAAAAGGCAGCAGGCACTAGACTACCGGTTGTAATTAGGATCAGGGGGAGGTGTTTTTATTTGTGTGTACTCATGCTAGTATTTGGGTTATAATAGTATTGGATCATAAAACATGTTTGACTGACAGCTGATGTTTTGCATAGCAGTTTGAGAAATATGATCGTGCACACACGCGGTCCTGAATGCTAGACGAGTCGGTGTGCAAACAGTTCCCCGCTGAGCTAGAGTCCACATAGTTTGCCGTTGCCACAGACCCGGGAATAACTCTCCTTTCACTATTATAATTCATGGCTATTTACGGCCAATGGGATGGGTGAGCTGGGCCTCCTGCCGCAAACTCAGCCCTTGACCTTGCACTCCCAACCCCAACATGCACCCCTCCCCCAACTCTCCCTGGCTCTGTAAGTGAAAGGCCCATATGTCTTGTGCTGGCTCCGGCCCACGGCCATGACATTCCCTTTGAAGGTAGTCCTGCCTGCTGACTGCTAAGGAGAAGCTCGCGCCATTCTGAGTTGTTACGCAATTCCTAATGCCATTCAACACCTACATAAACAGTCTGGGCAGCTTCTAGAGCGGGTACATTTACCGTGCCAAGTTTTATGTAAGCCGTGCTGCGTGGATATGAACATAAAGGCGTTTGGATGCATGAGGCTATATTATAAACGGCTTTTAAACATTACCACAGGACAAAGTCCATCTAAACTAACTTGAACAAATTGTTTTGTTACACAGATTTTCCATACTGATCATGCCTAATTTGCTGTTTGTTTATTTGTATGCTGGTGTCTAAATAGTTTATTTATAGGAGACTTCACTGCACCGTTGAGTCACGCGCACGCGAACCCTCGCAACCTTTCTTGTTTTCTGTTCGTGAGTAAGCGTGGCCAGACATGCCAGAACATGTGTTTTTGGTTGTGATGCAGAATGAGATCGAGCACAGAATAAAACAGACACTTGTGCACCTTATGACACACATTCTCTAGAGCAGTGGATCTCAACTTTGCTCTTGAAGAGGCCCAACAGTACACGATGGATGTCTGTCCATCCACAAAATTACTTTCCCACATGTCACTCCAAACCTGCATGTCTTTCTTTCTTTTGTAAAACACAAACGAATATATCTTGATAAATGTGGGCAACCAAACAGTTATATAGCCTATAATATTGTTTAATGCAAATCTGTTTGGTTACCAATATCCTCAAAACATTTTATTTTTTGTTCCACAGAGGTTTGGTTTGGAGTGAGATGAGGGTGAGTAAATGATGACAGATTGTCCTTTCATACCTGATTAAACTCATCAGCTTATTAGTAGAGACATCCAGAATTTGCACTGTCTGGTGGCCTTCAGGAACACAGTTGGGAAGCACTGCTTGAGTGGAGCACTTACCTTCCACCCAGCTGAGCTGTTGCTGTCGCCTTTGTCTTTAAAGTATGGGACACTTCTGACCATCCAGTCATAGATCTGGGACAGTGTCAGTCTCTTGTCTGGGGTGCTCTCTATGGCTTTTGTGATAAGGTCTGCATAGGACAGGTTGCCCCATGCGTTCCTCCTCGAAGATGACTTCCGGGGAGTTAGCTGTTGGCTGCCCTGACCGCTCGCATCCAGACTTGCTGCGGTCGCAGAAGTGGGCTGAGAAGAAAGCGGGGAGCCTGTGTTCTCCTGACCGCTAGCGGGATGCAGTTCCTCAGCCAGGCTTGGGCTGCCATTGTCCTCTCCTTCTCCCACACCGTTGGCATTGATTGCCATCGCATTGTCATCTTCATCATCCTCTTCCTCTGGGATTATGTCAGTGTCATTGGATGCAGGCTTTGCTGAGCCGGACTCTGGCAGGGGCCAAGTGCATGATCTCGGCCGTTTCTGTGGCTCAAAATCCGGATCGATGGCTACGTCCAGAGAGGACAGTGGCTCCAGGGTTGTCTCTGCCATCACCTCTACCAGCCTTCTCTGATGCTCCTCTGTACTGTATTGGTCAAAGTTAAATAGGCAGTGGGAAGCGGTCACAGTCACATTCCATGAATGCGCCTCTACTCTAAATTGTGCTTAAATGCTTCTTGAGCGACTAGTGCAAATCTCAGTGATAATTAACTCCCCTCCCTGTGTTTCAGAAAGACAAAAATACAGTATACAATTTAAAGCCACATGACATAAAAATAAATCGTAATAATTTATATACAACTGTGCATTATACACATTACAGAGATTATTATGGACTTCAAATCGAACAATTCTCCATTACAGTAAGCTACTTATTTGAAAAGTAATTTTTCTGTATGTCTGATGAACCAGTGACAATTAAACGCTTCTGTAAATGTGGGGTGCGCGCCCACGCGTGTGCGTTAGTACGCGCAACACTCACGTGAAGCTATAAACAAAGCGTGTATACACATACAGTACGCAAAGCGCTCCGCATTCATTTCAATTTAACACTCGCTTGATGGCACATATTCTTGCTCGTTACACTTTCATAATGACACACTCTGACTCATATTAGATTACTCGTATCCCAGTGGAGATGACCGCACAAATGAGATACCACAACCCCTGCTATTGTGAAAGTGAGCATTTTAGGACACGAAATGTATTGCTATTCTATAACAATATTCAATATTAGTAAATATTATCTGTATGAAAGTTGGCCGGATTGCGAAAAACAGCCTGAATGCAAAGGAGACCATAACAGAAACGTTTTATAAATCGGTAATGTTTACCGAAATAAAGTGTGTGTGTGTGTGTGTGTGTGTGTTAAGTAAATTATTCATGTGAGTCTACAAGTATTTGCAATATTTACAACGTTTTCAAAGCCTAGTTAGCATAACTGTATGACGTGATTCCAAACGAAATATTGTTAAATTACTTGTTAAGGTGTATTTGCACACACTGCGCACATAAATGGCAACTGTCGACCTGCACCACTATTGTACCTAATGTAAATAACAAATCCAGTTCATTAACAAAATTTGCGTGTGTGTGTATATATATATATATAATATGAGTATACATTATAATATCAGAATGCAAAATACAATACCTCAACACGCACCATTCAGCCAGAGCTGTTTCTCCTCTCTTCTGTGTCGCACTCCAGTGACTTGGTGCACTGATGTAATACAACTATATCTCTCCAGCGCACTTCTCCAGTAGCCACGGACAAAGCGCCACAACGTCACTGCACACTACCATCACAAGCTGCAAGTCAGCGGGCTAGAATCAAAACGACATTGTTTCGGATCAAGACAGCTACAATAACAAGAACAGAACTACGCGTGTTCGCACGCTGCACTGATAATTTTGTATCACTGGCCAGATTGACCCGACATCTCTTCGCATTCTCTTTAACAATTAAAGGTAGAGACGCAACTATCGCTTAATGACACTGTCTTGTTAGAGCGCGCGCCAATGCCTCGATGTCACGAACGGTACATTGCGGAAAATCCCTATCCAGAAAGTCATTTCTGTCTCTGCACCTATCTATCTAAAAGCACATGAGAACTATCTCCTCTAATCGTCTGTCAGCACTCAAGCGAGCTTAATTTAGGACTGAGTGACTGGAGGAGGGCGAGAAGAGAAGCGCAGCCTCTACTGCTGACAGGGACCTGCCCCCTAGATTCTGCGCATGGGATCGCCTCTTAAAGGGCCACTGCTCCCCATCACAGCTGCCAACAGGCGAGAGGACATGTTCAAACAAGTCACTCCAAGCACTGAGGGCCCCTATTAGTTTATCGGATTTCCAAATATAGATTAAGTTGCTCAAAATTGTAGTTCAGACATGCAAACAACATTATCTGGGCATATTATCTGGAATGTGCTATAGATTAGAGACAACGTTTTCAGGTAACTGAAGTAACCATAAATAGTACAGTAAGGAAGCCAGTAGTACAGTATTAAGGGAGTTAGTGTAACAAATGTGTTATAATCAGATGCCTGATAAATAGCCTACTATCTTAAAGGAATAGTTCATCAAAATGTCATGCCCTTCTCCACTGTTCCAATGAAGTAGCCTTTATTATCTTATTTTTTAAATATGTCCTTAATGGTGGTTTGAAATGAAAATTCACCCTATGTTGGAAATGCATGTTACGATCTTATTTTTATATTTTTTGTCATAACTGGATCTTCTGCTGGAACAACACACTTCTCTCTAGTAAATCAGGCAGATTTCTCCAATAATTTAATAATTAGTCTTCCTAAAACTCCCCTGTAAAAACCTGTTCATCTTTCCCCATTTTTTTGTGCCCACTTCTCAAAATTCACTCAACAAGTGACGGATCTGTTACATTGCAATACTTGCTATTGCGGTTTTAAATACCTAAGAGCTAGAAAAGAGACAAGAAAGTAGGCCACATAGAACCACAAAAGTAGCCCATATATGACGTAACCAAGTGTTTTCAATAATGCAGGTATATAAACAACACATTAATATTTATCAAGCTATTTCTGATCATAAATAATAACTAAAATATTAGTGTTTAATCAAAAGAGAACTGATCTTGTTTTACCTGTTCTGGGGCTAGCCATTGACAAATGTTGAGGCATGTCTTGCTTTCCACTGGCCCTTTAATCCCAGCGTGCAGTCGTTCTTCACGACACGCCCCCTGCTGCCAGCCTAGTTTTCTTTAAACACATGACGTAATTCATAATCAAGAAATTGCTCTGCTGTTGCTCTCCTCCGTGGCGCTTCTCTAGTACGGTGACGTCCTATCAAAACACGAGCACGTCTTTGTTCCTGCAGAGATGCGTATTTTCTCGGGCGCGGTGAAAACGACGATCTTTGTAAGGGAATGCGCTCTTCTTCCACCACCTGTACGCATCGATACAAAAGCTAATCGCATTAATCGAGATACAAGATGAGATTAATAACGCCTTTATTTTTATGCAGATTCATAGTAGAAACACCTGTAAAAACACGCATAACTAATATTACATAATTTATGTAGGATATCAAAGTGCTGCTATTCTGTGATGCTATTGCATGGCCAACAACAAGTGTAACTAAACACCGTTTTCTTATTCAGTCACTAAAGATGTAGCATCAACATTCTTTGCTCTATTCACTCCTTATCGTTTTTTAAAATCAGCCCTCCCCCTTCTGTCTTCCTTTCCTTTGTTCCTAACCTTGCATGGTGCATGGATGGAAAAGTCTGCAGGTGACCTCTACAATAACCAAATAGGCAGTAGACAATAGCTCTAGTAAATGTTTAAACCTGTTTCTGAGTACCTGGGACGCTATGGTTCCAATAATCTCACTGTTTATTACACATATTGTCATGCAGAAGCTGATAGTGGATATGATGTGTCGGTCCAAGGTCTCTTCTGGGATGTGTATTTATGATGCTTGTTTTCCCTGTATTAATGCTAAGTGTTCCTGGGAATATGGTGATAGATGTATTGTTTGCATGTTGCAGATTTGTTTACAGGTTAGGATGCCTAGGGCCTGTTGCATAAACCAAGATTAGAGAATAAGCCAGGCTTATTTCAGTTAGTCTGATTTATTGCCAGTAAATTTGTATTAAAATAAGTCAGACTATCTGCCGTAAGCCTGGCTTATTTGGTAAACTTGTTTTATGGAACAGGCCCCTAGTCTTGTTCTCTCTAGGAGGAACAGAAAGGGAGCTGCAGTGTGCTTTCCTTGTGTCATGTAAAACAATAACACAGAGCACGTGGGTGTGAATATCACAACTATCTTCTACTGCCACCTTCAGACCAAAAGGAAAAATTTCAGAAAATAGACCCCTTTAAATGTTTGATTAAAGAAACTGGATTAGTAGGCTAAACTGTTTTTGGAGGCTATGCTCATCAGGGTTGGTGAAAACAAAACATAATAAACAAAAAACTAAAGCAAAATAAATGTGCACACGCACCTAAACAGTACAATAAAAAGTCAAGTGAAATAAAATAGTGTAAAATAAAATTTGTGGAGATTAACATTATCACAAGCAGTGATTAACAAGCATATGATTAATGTTTTATCATAAACATTTCAATAGGATTGGAAGCCCATTTCAACTACATACAATTATATACTTTAGTAAATTATGACAATTTATGATTTTAACTTGTATCTCATAATTATTACTTTAATTTGTAAATATGCTTTGATATTCAAGGAAGCATACCTGTATAAATTCACATTAGACATCAAACGTTGAAATATATTTTTTCTCTCCCAAAATGAGTGTGTATTTAAAAGTACATAATGTACTATATCCAACAGAATACATGATCCACTAGAGGGTGCTAGACGTCTTATTTAGCAAAATATTGTCCTCCTTCAGTCCATGATTATATATTTAGCTTTACATTTGAATGGTGACATGAACATATGGACAATTCCACTAATAAGATAAGGCTTACAGTCTGTTTTTGGTAATGGAAATGTACCATCCCAAATGTTTTGGGTGGCCACAAAGGCTCTTTTATAGACTCTGTTAAGAGGTAGTAGGTTACTGCATGGAAGTTTCAATTCATTTTTGACTCCGATCCCCACTCAGCCAGTACTGTTCTGTCTGCATCTCTGTGAGGCGAGATATTGTCCTCTGGAAGGCAAAGACCTCTTCATCTGCTGTGAACAATATCAGTCGCTTATGGGCCTCCTGAGCAAAATAATGATGAACGATTACAAATGTTGTTCTACAGCAATTAGCAAAGAACCATTAAAATTAAATAAATTAATAAAAAGATTTGATCAATGCATGACTATGTTCATTTACATGCATGTAACATTAATGTGTGCTGTCATGCGTTTATGTATAGGTTTAGAATTCTAATGTAACGCCAATAGGTGTCACTGTTAGGGTGTTGTGATTACATCGGTCAGGCCGAGTTCATCAATCATTAGGCGATCTCTTGCTTCATCTCCAGTCACCGGTCCCTGATCAAGGAGGCGGTTTAACGATGCATCAGCCAATATCACCACTCTAACCTGAGAGTTTGAACACATAATTAAACCATGTCGATAGGTTGGTGGTGATAACAGAGTATGACAAAGTTATAAAATAAATGCTTTTGAGGATTGTATGTGAATAACAAGTGTTTTTGATTCTGATGTTTAAGGCCTGCATGAGCCTGAAGATTTTTTAAAGTTAGTATATGTTTAAAAAGTTATTACCTTTTGGTCATAAAAGTTGTCAATGAGTGTGGTGAAGCGTCTAGCCTGGTCCTTCATTCCGACCCGAAAGTGAGGAACGTTCCGTATAATGACCGTGTCAAATTGTCGTGTGATTTCTAAATAATCACCTGCACCCAATGGCTGTAAACAACAAATTTGCACAGATACAGATAATAAATAACATTACTGATTAAGCAGATATGTTCAGCCATTTTCTATATTAATCTCACAATAGTGACCATACAAAAATTCATTTATAAAGCTCTAAAAACCTCACAGGCTGATGTTTTACTGCACTTCCTGCAAATATGGAAAACATAAAGGGTCTGAATTAAATATTTGAAATCTCACATGATTAGTGTAAATTGTCACATGACTAGAGCCGTTTATTTCCTGTCTGCACCTTGAGAAGATGGTAGCGGCATCAAAGCTCCAAAACGAAGGGTCAGTAAAGTATGTAAAAAAAAAAAGATATGACAAAGATTTTTGGTACACGTTATCTTTAGGGTCTCTAGTATTAATATATGCATTCGCATATTTTTATTTTTTATTTTTGAGTGTGATCATAGAGAGAGCAAACATCTTGATGGTACAATAGTGACCTGTGGGATAAGGGTGAACTTTTTTATGCAATAAAATCCAACTGCGGTTGCTGGTAAAAATGGCAATAAAATGTCAAAATATTGTGCAAAATTAAAATGTTATAAAAGTAGCACAATAATGATGATACTCATAGCATTTGTATTTGTATTGTATTTGTTTTTATGCATAATATGAGATAAAATAGTTTAAAATAGCTGAAGTAAGATATATAGTAACAATGTTTATGGCTGCAGAAATATGTGATTTCATTACTCACCATGTCCCACTGGTCACAGTTTTGACAGAGCGTAAAACACAATTTACAAATGTTTTTTTTTTTTTTTTTTTAAGTAATTATTGATTGGAAAAATTTAGGATTAAATTGGTTAAGTGAGCTCTTCTGTTTAAAGGAATAGATAATCAAAAAACAAAAATTATATTTATTTATTATGTTTGGAAATATAATCTAACTAAAAAATGCAAATTCATCTGCTTGATCTTCAGGGGTCTTTTCACCAAGACAGTGATTGAGAGGGAAACTTCACTGATGTCTCTAAAGCCTCGGCACATACATTTTTACCCATCCATCTCTCTCATCTCATGTGCTTATTCCCTCTTGAATTTTTGTCTCTAATCTTCTATTTCCTCCTATATTCTGTATCTTCTCTGGGCAGCATGTATCTCTGTGGTAACTAAGTGGAAAGGCACATTAACACATGCTGACATAGTCCCAACTGCATTAGCCTGACCACGAAGACGAAGAAGTTAAGGACTCTTCAGACAAATCACACATGTACATGCACACACGCACACACACAAACGCATACACTCTCAGTACATTGAAGTGAACAGTGCTCTCAAAAGCACTGAAGGACGCAGAGACAGTGCCTCGGCTCCATTAGAGAGCAGCATACTCATTCTTTCTTTCCTTCACAAACACAAAAAGGGAGCATCATACTGGTAAAACCAAGTCCAAGGTTACATACATAAACAAGCACACACACACACAAGCTAGCTTAGACTAGCCATACACAGGGCTGCAATGATGAATTGAATGTGTAGAGCGATGGATGGATGGATAAAGGGATGGGCAATTCTTATCAGGAGAATGTGATGATGGATAGTGGTAGATGAACATGGAAAACAAAGTGGAAAATGTAGAGTGATACAAAAGAAAGAATAAAGTAAGCTCTCTAAGGGGGAAATGTTTGATGACCTTATACTGACCCCAGGGATTAGCCTTCATTAACAGTAAGCAGAAGTTAAATTGGGAATTCAGAGGACTTTTAAAATCAGGGAATGATTCTGGAGGAAAGACATGATTTCCCTTCCAACTCAAGAATAATAGCTTGTGTTGAGTGTTTGGTTAACTTTTTTTTTTTGTTTAATAAAGTCTTATTTAGCAGCGATGCATTAAATTGATCAATAGTGTCAATATATTATATTGTTGCACAAAACTATTTTAAGTGCTCTTCTTAAATTTTCATTATCATATTTTATTCATTAAAGATTACAGAAAAAAAAAAAGTTTTTCAAAAAAATATTATTGACAACATTAATAATGTTTCTTGAGCACCAAATCAGCATATTAAAATGATTTCTACAGGACACTACATGTGACACTAAGACTGGAGTACAGTCTGCCAAATCTTTTTCAGTTTTGCAATCACAGGAATAAATGGCATAAAATATTAATTTCATTAAAAAAAAACTAAATATCTAAAACTGTATTTTTGATCAAATAAATGCCATCTTGGTGAGCGTAAGAGACTTAGACTGAAGATTTGGGCCCTTTAGCAAAACAAACTTGTAGCCAATCAGCAATAAGGGGCATGTCTATTCGTGAAGTGGAGGAGACAGTGTTCAGTGAACAGCCGAACAGAGCGACAGAAAGTTAAAAAGCAAAAGAGTAAAACCTCTGCGGAATGATAAGGCAAGAGGTATGACCTGTGTAAATATGGTATCAGGTTTTCAGCGCTGGAGAGAACTCAAGGAGTGGAAGGCCTGTGATCGGACGCAGAGAATGTTTTGGTTCTTCATGATAGGTAAGTTACACTGGACACGATAAAGCGACCGTTGAAAATGATTTGAAATTCATGTAAGAGCGTGTCATAAACAGAACGCGGCAGTCTGAGATTTGTCTCGCCGCTCGCATCCCATGTAAGTTAGCATCACTGCTTATAATGAATTTTATAGTATTTTGCCGCGCCACTCGTGTCCCGTTTAGACGGTGTAACATTGGTACTGCTTTGTTTCACAGAACTCGTTGACTGGGTTGCTTAGGCTACGTATGTGTGGGGCGGAGCTATCAAAGGGGCAAGACCCTTTGTTTTGGTGATTTCAAATATTAACATTGGCTTCCAGTAAACGTATATGCCTTTAAGTCATAGGTCAGCCAAGAAGCCGGAACTTGGTGCTCTAGCCAGCAGGTGCCGGTAAGTTTTCTGATCTGATTTACAGAACTTCAAAATAATGGATAACACCATCCATTAGCATTACCGAGCTTGGAAGAGCCAGGATATATTTAAAAAAAACTCTGTGTTTGTCTGAAAGAGGAAATCATATACACCTAGGATGGCTTCGGGGTAAGTAAAATATGGGGTAATTTTGGTTTGTGGGTGAACTATTCACTGTTCACCTTCAGTTTCTGGTTCCTATTGACTTCCATAGCATAGAGGAATATTCTATGCAGTAAGAAGCAATTGAAGGTGAACTATCTCTTTAAGCTTTTATAGTATTTCCAGGTCTAACGGCAAAATATTTTTGATTTCAGGGGTTCAAAACCTACCTAAGTGTTAAAAAGAGGGGCTTTTTATGACTTTATTGGAACTGAGAGTGGCCCAGACTGTAACACAGAAGTATAATGCTTAAATGCATTATTTGTTTTCTTAGAGTGATTACACTGACTAAGATATAGTTGTATGACAAGCTACTAGTATTTTAGTATTTCTTTTTGAATATAAGGTGTTCCTTCCCAGTTTAACCACTGGTTTGAAAGAGACACCACAATCCAGATCTCATTTTCAGAAGATTTTCTACACACTCACTCGCTCACACAGCTCTTGGAAGGTGCAGTCTGCAACGGTTCCACAGGTTCTGCTCAGGGTAACTTCTCTTCCTTGCACATTTAGCAATCTTGGCTTGATTGCTATCAATGGTTAGAGGCAGACATACAGTTACGGAAAAATCTGTTGACACTTAAGCACTGAAATGATAAGGTCTACACATAAAAATAGCTGCCATTACAAAAATAAACCTCACACACTAAGTCAAAAAATGTCCACTCTTAACCTTAAAATCCCCATCTATGCAAAAGCAAATGAACTCGGTTACCATCATTTTGTCTGTACGCCAGTTCCTCAAACAGTGTATTGACAGCATTCTCTGCATCAGGCTCACTTGATCTATGGAAAGCGAGTGAAAGAAAGAGATAATTGAATATGAAATTAACCAGGTTTGAAGTGGTCACATCAAACAGTGCCTGCTGAAGGCTTGTGTTTGAATTTTCACAGTGCCTCAATAGAACAGGATGTTAGATTCAAAACGCAAACATTGAGAGCGTGAATAAGAGGGAGCAGCAATCAGGTGTCAACAAACTCATGCATATTAACATCCTCTAATAGAGCAGCTGTTGAGATAAAGGGTTTATAATAAGTCAGAAAAAGACTGTGTATTTATATTAATGTGCACTTGGGATATGTAATTCCCTTGCCATTTATGTTTTGTTTTCTCTTTGCAATCGCAGGGGCAACTGAAACATGTACATTTTGTTCTCCGTTTAGAACTCACTTGAACCGTTTATTACAACTGCAACATTTTTATATGATAAACATTTTTGTGTGGTAAACTATTACTGTTAAATGGTACTATTCCATTAGGTAAAGCAAACGAAAAATATATGATATGCATATATTTGATAAAAATAGAAAAACTGTAAAAAGCTGAGTTTTCAGCAGCCATTACTACATGTTCACACTCTTATGTGCTGATTTGGTGCATTTATTATTATAAATGTTGGGAAAAGTTGTGCTGCTTGCATTTGTGGAGACCGTGTTGTCACTTTTGATTGACTCTTAATTCACTGTGCCCTTTCTCAAAGTTTTACTATTTTTTCAAACACCTTTCAAAGGTAGTGTATATGTATAATTTGGCAGGAATAATATTTCTTATTAATATCAATATTAAAAACAGTTCTGCTGCTTAAAGCCATAAACATTCAAGTACTGAACATCTAATAAACAAACAAATGAAGAAATAAATACTTTTAAAAATAGCATGCATATTACTAGAATATTAGCCATTTATTATTGCTAATTTAGCACATATTAATGCCTACATGACCTTATT
>JAUMHR010000079.1:12254657-12273885 GCA_032361145.1 Enteromius fasciolatus
TTATTCTACATCCCTAAACCTACCAAATACCTAAACTTAACAGCTACTTTACTAACTACGTAATAAGCAGCAAATTAAGAATTTTTTTAAGTAGAAGTTATAGTTAATATTTAACAAGTGTTACCTAAATTACAAAACTACCTTACAGAATATTATATTTTTATTATATTATTACAGCACAGTATTAATTTAATGTTGTTACATCACTCTTTTACAAAGTGAAAGAGTTGTCTTACATATAGTATAGTTTTCCTGCTGCTTCCACTTCTCTTGTCCGGTAATCTATTCCAGTGTCAAGACTGATGGTATGACAGTGCTTCTGAAATGTGGTAAAAGAGAATAGTTGCAACAAAGTTAGTTATTGTTTTGCAATACACAGCTCACCCCTAGGGGGTGACAATGCCACATGTACTGTGTGTTAATAAAACACATTTTAATTGCTATAACAAAATAATACTGTGATCCATATATTATCCTGTCGTAAGCCATATAATTAAGAAATGCATTAAGTTTGACATTTTCTACATTTTATTCATAGTTATTCAGATTATTTTACATGATCTAAACAATATTATTATATAAATGGGAGTAAAAGATTGAGAGATAAAGTTTTTCAGTTATCACAATACAAGTATAGAGAGTTTATAAAGGCATCCCTGCACTTGCTTTTGTGCGATTACTCTACTGCTAAAATCGCATTGTTGAAACAAACTGATGAGGGTCAAATAAAATATGCATACTAAGTATGTCAACACAGTTAAACATGTTAGTCGCTCGCTTTTATGACTGTGTGGAACTACAGCATATCAAACCTCTGTGACGAGGAAGAAAAAAAAATAAATGAAAAAGGAACAAAATGCTGGTGAAAAGATGACAAAAATGACTGATGAAAAGGAAGGGTGATTATTTTTAACAGGATGTGGATAATATGTGGTATTTAGGCGAGAGGCCTTTGCCTGAATCAGTCCTCAATGACAGCTCCAGCGAATTATGAAATCAGTGAATTTTCCGCCACCCTCCTCCTTGAACTAAAGATAATTAGCAATCACCACACAGAGCGAGAGAGGAGCGATCTATTCCTCTTCTTCCTGTATCTCTCGCCTCTTCCCCCCATTCTCCAGCGCTGTCAACTTTTCTCTCTCAAGCGCAGAGTTCCGCGTCCGAGCCAATTGGCTGAATCAGCCGTAATGACAGGCTGACAAACCACGAGCAGAAGAACACAAAAGGAAAAGTGTCACTTCATCAACCCCGCTCGACCTTGTCACCAGGCCGCCATGTAAACAGCCGCCACGGCCACGACAACTGCGCTTCCCCGGCAGCCATCAAAACGGGTTATTCCTCCGCACACCCTATTCTGCCTAGCTTCTTTTTTTCGTTTTGTAAAAACTTTCCATTTCCGCCTGTATATCTTAACGGTTGATGGGCCATCTCGCAGGAGAGTAATCGTGACGAGGAAGAGGGGGAGAGAAATACAATCAGTAATGATTCTAGTGCATGGTTCTTTATAATCAACTGAGGACACGTCCTCTTGTGGATCATTGCATGATTATGGCCTTTGATGGGTTCATTAAGGACTCATAACTCCTCAAAGATCTTCATCGTAAGCCCCGCTCAACCTAGAATGCACTTTGCCACGCAAATGTGCATCCTCAGCCTTCAGCAAGAGCTGCCAGACACCTCAAAATGAGCAAGATCTAACTGACTGACCTTTTAATAAATAAAATCTATTTCTATGGAATTAAAATGGCAACTAGAATGATATGATTTTAGATTTTTGCACTAGGACTTGCTGTTAGTGAGATTAATTGCTTGATGCTAACAGCTTTATTTTTTTTAGACATTCCCTATTTTAACAAAACAGGTCCTATCCAAAATTTGACCTTTTGCGAACTTAATGTTAGCAAAAGTTGTGAAATGATTATACATCCCTCTGCAAACAGCAAAATAAATAAATTAATAAATACAAAAAAGTAATGCGAGCAGAAGACTATTTATCTGTCTAGAGAGGCAGGTATCTTTTCTGAAGATATCATTTTTAATGATCTTTCAGGTCACATGGACATACATGCATGGAAAGAATATGTGCAAAATAAATAAAATAAAGTAGAAGAAAAATGGTTTAATTATGTCTGCATTACATGACCTAAATTTTTTTAAAAACTACATAAACTTAATTTCTTTCCTTCTTCATCATCAATACTAACACTAAATATAATTTTACGTTTTTTTTATAAGTTAATTAAAAATACAATTTATTTTTAAATAATAATAGTAATATTTACGTAATTTTTTGTAATGCCCTGCGTTATGACCAGATATTACAAAATATAACTAAAAATAAATTGTATTATTTAGTTATCAATGTTATAGTCAAAGTTTACTTGAAAGTTTATCTTATCGTTGCATGTGCTGGATGCCCACAGCTTCCCTGCACAACCATTCAGAATGAAAGTCTGTCTCTCCTTCTGTCCGTCTTGCTCTCGCTCTCTTTCTTTCTATCTCTTCTCCACTCCTCAAAAAAGTTGCCTTTGAGTTTTTCAAAGCAAGGGTTGCCATTGAGCTCCAACAAAAGCCAAGGATAGCTGGCGATTGGACCCTGATGAGGTCCACTACCTCATTACTGACAGCCGAAAACATTTGATGCTTTTTTCCCTCCTGTTTGGGAGGAAGAGGGGCGGATTGACAGAGCCTGGCTTAAGGAGCGCGCGGTGGGAGAACTGAAAAAGAGAGGTGGCAGAGGGGGACAGGGGGGAAAGGTTGTAGTCCATTCATCTTTGTGTGTCTTACAGCCTCTGTGGGTAGGAGAAAAGAAAAGGGGGGGTGGAAGCAGGGGCGGGGTAAAAAGAGAAAGAGAGACAGCTTAAAACACTGCCTTTATGCTTTTGAGTCCAGGACGACTCCTCTTACATCAAAGTGTTTTTACCACTGCGGTGTGTGGTTTTGTCTCTCTCTGTGCGTGTGTGCGTGTCTTGAGTGAATGTATTGAGAGATTAGGTGATTAGTGAGTGTGTGTGTGTGTGTGTGTGAGGGAGAGAAAGAGAGAGAGAGAGAGTGAGCGAGCTATGGGGGTGGTTAACGACGTGAACGCACTAATTACGCCTAATTATCTATTCCCTTTACATGTAACTGGCTTTGTTAGTTACTCAGAACACTCTCAAAACATACTCAAAATGTTCTCACAACCTCTCCTTGCCCTGTCCAGGACTCTTAAAGAAACATCACCCTTGGAACATCTGTCTCGCTTTGAAAGCACAGACCCCCCAGACCTCCGCAGAGGCCATAGGCCATGGCCCTCATCCTCTCCATCACAATCACTCGCTCCTCAGTCTTTGCTAATCTGCGCCTGCTAAAAACATGACTGACCAACTTTAGGGGTGACTTGGCAAAACAGCATCTTTTGAGTGACTGTTAACGAATGTTAAGGCACCTCAAATGTTGGTCTTTAGGCTTTTCATATCAAAGCCAGAAGTTCTGACAGAGGGAAAACGCGATTTTAAGTCCAAAATATTAAACTGCTATTCAGGTTTTATTCATTTCAGAGGACTTTGTAGTATAGCTTGCTAAAAAAAATGTTTTGCGTTGGACTTGGTTTAAATAGGCT
The DNA here is from genome assembly GCA_032361145.1 of Enteromius fasciolatus. Classification (NCBI taxonomy): domain Eukaryota; kingdom Metazoa; phylum Chordata; class Actinopteri; order Cypriniformes; family Cyprinidae; genus Enteromius; species Enteromius fasciolatus. The sequence goes on from JAUMHR010000079.1 coordinate 12,258,259, forward strand.
TCTAGATCAAAAAACGACAGCAGCAAAAAAAAGAGACAGCGACATTACTGACATCGAGTTCTCCGTCCTTCTCTATGAATGGTCTTATGTTGTCTGTTTTATTAACTGCCTTTAATTAATCAAACGGAGAAGGAGTCAGTCTGTCTAGTCAACTATTCTTCAACTACTTTAAGGTTGAAAGTTTTTGACATTTTTATGATAAAATGAATCCGAAGGAAAGCAAAGATTAAAAAAAAAAAAAAACAGAAATAGGAGGTTAACAAAAGGTCAGTGGAACAATAGCAGCTATCCAACATAAATTGCCTCTTTTCATTTTTGCTCCATCTTCAAGTCATTCAATTATCATACACTCATTCTTACCCATACGAGACCTTCACCATGAAAACACACACACATAAGACCAAGACAACCATAACGAAAAGGAACAGCAGAGAAAAGTGTCTGTCGTAGCAAAAGATAACAAGTGAACAAGAAGATACGAAAACATCAGGAACAAATAGAGATACAGAGAAGTTGCTTAAAACTTAACAATAATTTAGGGGTTCTGATTTTACTTCAATTGTACAATTTGGGTTGCCAAATCAAAATGAACGAATCAAATTGATCACATGTATCAACATTCATTCAGATTATTTATTTTAATCTACATCATCTACGTTTTTTTTTTGTTTTTGTTTTTTAAACTATCTTTTGTACATAAAGGCTGCATTTGATTAGAAATACTGTACTTTTTTTTACATTATTAGAATTTAAAAAACTTTTTTTAATATTTTTAATTTGTTTATACATTGTTTATACAATGGCAAAGCTTACGATTCTTTGATGAAAAGAAAATAGATTTAATTTATTTGAAATATAAATATTTTTTAATCAATTTATTGAAGCCATGCAGAAGTGTTAATTCCTAAACATAACACGGTATATCATTTACAAATATTTAAATATAAATATATTTCAATAAAATATAATTTTAGTGAATTTTTAAATCATGTTTACATGATTATTCATATGGAATTAAAACTGAAAGCCCTAATAATAATATTTTGTAGGCAAATAAACAAAAACATTACCACCCTGAAGAGAGATTAAGATATATAGAAGGAGAACAGTCAAGAGCCAGTGAGTGCATTTCAGTGAGTCCGTCACACATTATTAGGGTTGACCAGGCATGAGAAGAGGCACTTGGGCCACCCTAGTTACCCTGAACTGGGATCCTGGGTTGCCTCAGAACCAGATGGCCTAACAAAGAGGCTTGAACGTTAGAGGTGCAATGCAGGGCGAGATGTATTCAGCACTCTTACTAGGCAAGATTAACACGGGCCAGAATAGAGGGTGACTTTAAGGACCCCAGGGATTTGACAGAGACGGTCTGAACCAGAGTGACTGTGCTGGGCCACCGACCATAAAAAGCCCAGGGGTCAAACTGAGAAAAATCACAACCTGAATGAAGCGTCTAGCAGCTTTTATTTTTAGCCCATTCTACAGGGTCCTTTAACTATGAGGAATACTAGGATATAAAGACATTGTATTGGCAGTTATCAAAGCATCCTCTTATTCTGTCGCTCTTTAAGATCACAGAGTAAAAAGAAACATGTAAAGGATGACTGGTTTGTATTGTCGTTAGCGCTCTTCATATTTGCTGAAAATTTACTTAAACATCAACAAAACATCCAAGATGTGGGTAAATTTGTTTCTTCATTTGAACAGATTTGGAGAAATGTAGCATTACATTACTTGATAACCAAAGCTCCTCTGCGGTGAATGGGTGCCGTCAGGGTGAGAGTGCATACATCACAATAATCCACAAGAAAATTTAGACTTGTTTAAGCATTATGACGGCACCCATTCACTTTAAATGATGTAATGCTAAATGTCTCCATATCTTTTCTGATGAAGATAAATCAAATTCATTAACATCTTAGATGACTTGTGGGTACATTTTCAGGAAATTTTCTTTTTATGGTGAACTATTTCTTGAATAGCACAATAGAACAAGCCAATCAATGTCAAAACGCATTGAGTTTGTTGTGTTGATACCAATCGAATGTGCAAGAATGTGGCCGCCTGTAAAATGCCTGAAAATGATGGTCTGATTATTTATGATGGAAAGCTGTCGTAGGATGATGATAATTACCCAGACAGCACACAGGATAATGCCAATACCTGCTTAAAATAATACAATTAACTTGCAAAGCAGATCAGAGCATTGCTGGCGTCCATGGCCGGGTGCACTTTGAAATGCAAGCAGCTTCACGCAATGCTGTCTCATTCCAGCCAACCCACGCCAGTCATTAAACGGCCTCCATGTCTGTCACACTCTCTCTCAGTCTCTTGCTCTCATCTCCAGGTATGATCAAAGCTGCCTTTTTTCTGTTTTGTGCGTTTTTGCGAACACATATGGGGTTGTGTATTTTTACCTGTGAATAAAATACATCAAAAACCAGACAGAGCAGAGGAGGAAACATGAAGAGAGAGAGAGAGAGAGAGAGAGAGAGAGAGATGGAGGTAGAATGAAAGGATAAATAAATTAACTGAGAGAATGACTTTGTCTTTACCTTGAGTACGCCAATGAAAGGCACAAAAGCAGCCCTCTGAAGCCCGTTTTTGTACAGTTCTGAGAGAGAGAGAACAGGAAAGGGAGAGATGCTGGTTAGATTCACTCTTTAGCCTCCTCATAATGTCATTTTCCATCTATGATTGGCAAATAAAGTGTCTATTGATGAAGTGAGGGACGGGAGGGGAGGAGGGACAAAAGGGACGAGGAGAGGCAGAAATTGATTTCTGTGGGCAGCGCAGGAGAAAGGCAGTACATGAAATTCATTACATTCCCAAACAATGAGCTCAAGAGAAGAAGTCTCTCTCTTTCTGCACAGACAATAAACCTGCATCACGGTGAATGGAGACTTCAATTAGCCACACGGGCATGATAAACCACACACACACACATACACACATACAGAGATGTAAAGAGACCAAGATGAGTATATGCTTCCCTCTGTGCTGTAAAAGCTTGTTTAAAGCTGTCGTGGGGAAGAAAATATAAAGGAAACAGAATTGTCATAACAGACTCTTGTTGAGCTGTAAACAGTCCAATGACACACTTCGGCCAGTTCTCACCCAAGAAATGAAAGCGTGCTATAGGCATCTTGCTATTAAAAAACAGATAAAGCCTTTTCATAGGCATCTGGAGGCCACTTATGGCAATCATTCAAGTGAATCATGCAGGAGCAAAGCGAACTGGCATGAACCTTACTTACTGAGAGATATTTTAAGGCATCCCATACTCTTTTCACAAACATCCATTTATAATGTTGCTCTTGTACCAAACCAGTAAGTCAAGGTATAAGTGGTTTGTTATTCATAGCCATTTTTGGTTATTAGTTTTAATTACCTTTTTTGGCTGCTTTAAATTCAGACTTGACCTCTTTACTTTGTAAACGTGGGCCGTCACTTAATAGACATCAGAAAGTAGAAAAAGGGTTATTTTTCAATTAAAATTTTTGAGAGTCAAATATATTTTTTACAAATGTTTTTTATTTTTATTTTTTTTATATATATATATATTGGCTCTGAGTTTAAACCGTTTAAGCACCACTACTTTAAGATGAATCCCCTCTTTTCATACATTTAAAATACTGTTTAAACATCATTAAAATATTTCTAATTAAACCTTTCCTAGGTTATTATACCTTTGATGATTCTTAATCATCTGCTGCAGGTCATTGACTAATACATTTGTTTTATAAATCAAAACAGAAAGATCCCAATGCTTCTGAATGAATTCTACACTCTTTTAGCAATTTAATCATATTATCCTGGTGCGTGAGTAAAGGGTCTTTTTAGAGACTTAGTTAGTGAAGTGCACCCGCTTTCACATTTGTCCATCCATTTCCCTCACTTTAGCTGAAGAAATGGTTTTGGGTGACGACAAACATCCAAGTTCAAACACGCAAGCCTCTTTAGTGGCTCTTCAGTTCAGCATCTTTATATCAATAAACGAGCAATCTCTTACGGTGCCATCTCTCTCCCTCCCATCTTTCATGTGTACCCGTCTATCCATTAGTCACCTAATTAAAACGGAATAAGATGGCTATTAAGTTTTAGCGTAGGCTTTGTTCTCTGTGGCTGGTTAATGTTGGGAGAGGGTTTCTTTATGTAACTGCCGCTCACCGTTTTGTACTCGGCACACAAGGCCACTTCATACAACGAGACATTAGCAGCGCTCTAAGACAGAGACAGAGAAGAGAAAGGCAGAAGGAGTGTCTTATCTCTACCCTTATCACTCTCCCTCTCCAGTTTAATGTAACATCACAGCAATTGCAAAAAACGCCGTCTGTTGAATCAACAATGAAGCACAGGAAGAAAAGAGTGGGAACGGAGGAGAGAGATAAAAGACTAACTGCTCACGTTCAAGCGGGTATCAAATAAAGTTGCCTCGTTTTATGATGAACGGTGTATAGGCGAGAAATCTTTGATGGCGGCGAGGTTGAAGTTTCCACATGATTTAAAAGGGATAGTTGATCCAAACACATCGCCCATGTTATTTTTAACCTGTATGATTTTCTTTCTTCTATGAAACACAAAATTAGATATTTAGAAGAATGTCCAAGCTGCTTTCTTACTTTGACAACTTTGGTCACTATTCACTTTCTTCTAGTATGATACTACCTGTGTTTCACAGCAGCAAAAAAAAATAAAGAGTCATACAGACGAGCAAATAATGAGAATTTTCCTTTTGGCTACACCAAAAAGCACATAGGAAATGGTTTACTGAAGAACTAAGGGTTTAAAGTTCAGATGGATGCAGTCGTCGTTGTATTTCACTCCTCAGATTAGTTTCATGTAATCCACCACAGAGAAGCAGCCATTGACAGGTGTTTGAGTGTATGCGAGAAAGGAAGAGAGCAATAAAAAGCAAAAAAGGAGTGAGAGACTTTACGCAGATTATCAATAGACCTCAAACATCATGGCATCAGAATACAGCGATTAGCCAAAGAGTGACTTAAAGGGGAGGTGAACTTTAGAAAAGAGTGGAAAAGAAGAAATAAGATCCTGACACACGAGATGGTGCAGAACTGGATTAGAACACGAGACGGACGTGTAGTTTAGGGACATGTTTTACTTTCAGGCCACACAAAAGAATGAGGAGAATGAGAGATGGTGGTATGGTGGTCTATTGTTGGGAAGTTGGTAGCAAACAATACAAGGTGAAAATGTACAAGAGTCATGTGTGCTGTGTAGGTGACAGGTCAGTATCAGAAAACACACACTTAACCCTGAAAACTGATAGAGGAAATGAAAGGAATAAATTGTTTTTTATTGTCGGATTTGTTTTTGCAAAAAAGTGTAATGAATTATAAAAACCTAATTTAATTACAAATATATTTCTGCCACAGTTTAAAACTTTTGGGTCTGTATGATATTTTCGTATGGTATTTTATTTTGAGTAATTTATTCCTATGATGGCAAAACTGAATTTTTTAGCATATTTTGTAACTACATAAAAGTATTATACACAATCACATTTTGATCAGTTTCATGCATCCTTGCTTAATAAAAGCATTAATTTCAATACTTAAAAAAAAATACAAAAACTGCAAAATTAGTGAATATTTAATCTTTTTTCTCCCAAATGTTGAAATACATTAAAATAACTTGTATTTTACATTTTTATAATGTAAATAAACAAATTAGTTAAATTAATTAAAATAAATATGATTCGTTGTAATTTTAAAAGAGTGAAAATATAAAGATTAATGACTGGAATGACTTTTTACTTAACTTTAAAGTTTCAATTTATTTCTAGGGTTAAATAATAAGATTTATAAATCACAGATTTTCTGCATCTGTTAATCACATAAATGGCTTCAACATTACCCAGACATGCCCCTTACCTTCAGGTGGTCGATTTGAGGTTGCCACAACCACGACCCCACATTTGAACAAACCCTCAAATAACTGCTTCAGAATCACAGCGTCAGCTATATCCAACACCTATAGAAGAAAAAAAGACTATTATTACTATTCATAACTCTGAAGAAGAAAAAGAAAAAGTATTTAAGCAACCCATATTCCGCATCAGATTGAATTTTTCCAGCACATGTAAAATGCAGCATACCATCAGTTATGTTAGGAATAGGTCAAATAGAACTGTAATACAAACTAATGTGTATTAATGCAGTAAATAGGTTGGTTTTAATTCCATGTTGCCATTAAAGCAAACTATGTCATATGTTGTTTCTGTGTTGTCCTCTAGGCAGGACACTATGGGAGCGAGCACAGGTGTAATAGCTGGAGATGAGCGAGGCGCAACCTTTGGCCTTCCTCTGCCTTGAGCTAATTACCACAATTGTGTGCATGCATGTGCACTTGTGCATGTGTGTACATGTGAATGAATGAGCGAAAACCAGGTGTCGTTGCGTTTGAAAACCGAAGCCTCGGCCAAGGTCCTTTGACATCACCCTCCCCAACGCGCTCGCACATAGGCACAGGACAGACACAAAGCCACTCCACCTGACTGTAAAATGGCCACACAGAACAGCGGCTTTCTGCTAGAGACAAGGACAAGTGGCCAAAGCGCTGAAAAAAGTAAATAATTGAATACATAAATAAATATATAAATAAACAAACAGCGTTTCGAGGTAAAATCAGTGGCACAATGACAGCCAGATGGCCACACAGAGACAAATACACACACACACAGATGCGCTCCCATTGTGCTCTTGAGGGCCTGGCATGGCTGTCCCTGAATCTCAGAAGCGAGAGGATGAGTGGTTCTTTCATTATTATAATTTTCATCATCATCATTCATTATTATCATTTAAACGTTGCCTTTTTCACAGCAGCGAGCTGTTGCCTCACACACATCTGCAGCAACACTGGAGCTGCTGACCCTCCCCTGACAAAAGGAGCCCTTTAGTCAATAACACACAATGAGATCGACCATGGTCAGCTCTCATCTTCTCCCACGTTTCGCCTACTTTTTCATGGTTGAAATGCATTTAGTCAAAATGAGTATAGAGTTTCTCATTGCGTCGCATTTACACTTGATTAGCGTTTGCATATCTGAAACGAGGAGCCAAATTTGGGGCCGGGGATGTTTTTGTCATGTAGAAGATCTCCTCATTCACCGAGCTCTACTATTCTTAGAAGGACGCACTTATGACTGCCATACCCCCAGCATATGTTGTTTTCTTATATTGAAGTGTTTCCCTTTTTTGCATATTAAACCTTCGGCCTCATCAAACTCAATTAGCATCTTCTATAGCGGCCTTACGTGGAGGCAAGGTGGAGGGCTTGCATGTGTGTTGTCGGAAGGGTGGTCGGTTACAAAGACGAGGTGCTACGGCATAAATTGGATCACATTTCCTTTAACCGTCCTCTTCTATTCTTCATTTCAAAGGAGTCATTTAATTATGACCTTTTCATCTGTGCTGTATTTGTTTTTTGTTTGTCGCACAGGCCCCGTGACACTCATGCGCGAGTCTGTATACACACACACACACTTTCAGTCTCGGGGTATTGATTGCCAGGTTGAGTGCAAGAAAGCCCTCTGTGTGGCGTTGTTGTGGACGACAGCGAAAACAACGGCACGGATATTCAAATGAGCATCCAATTACGCCAGCAAAGAGTCACTTTTGTGTGGTGCACACGGGTGCCAAATTGCACTCTTTTGATCTTAAACCTTTACTTACACAACTCTGTCGATGAGTAATTTCACCCGGCGACTGACAGGGGCCTGAGACAATGCCTCAAGCGGTTTCTGCTCGCTCTTCCTCTTTCTATATCTCTCTTGGTCCTTCTCTCAATACCTTGCATTCATTAAGGGAGTGGAGAGGGACAAAAGGGGAAGGCTACAAATTACTGATAATGATGCCGGACTAATGAAGAGAATGGAGAAATTTCATTAGCATTTAAGAGGCATGGATGCATGCGACCCGCCATAGTCGCTCTCCATTACCCCTCACTCAAGGAAGCAAGAGGGGCCGACTGAAACTCGATGCCTCATTTGCATGCTTAAGTGGCAGTGGCTCCTGATTGGTAAGGGGCTGTCAGCTCCTCATTTATGCATCATAAACAAAATCTGTGTGCTTTCCATATTGCCTCGAGCGACGATTGGCGAAGTGAGCTTTCAGGCAATAATGAGAACCCATACTAAATAAATATATGAAAGCGATCAGGTCTGAGGTAAACATTTCAATTTAAAAGGCAGTAATAAAAAGAGCAGCCCTTCATCCTAAAGCAGTGATAGAATGAGCTCTTGATCATACGAAATGAAGTCTACGCAGGTTATTTGAGCGCTGCATGTAATATTATTAAGATAACAGGACATTTTTAGAAAAAATTTAATAAAATAAAAAACACTGATAACGAAAAAAAAGATAATGATTTAGAAATTTTGCATCTGACGTCTGATGTCATTTTTTTCATCTTTTTGGGCTCACAAAGAATAACATTTTCTGTTTAATTCTACCTTTTTTAAATCTCAATTATATGTGGCCTCAGCATGCATTTTCAGATCTGTGTGGAGGTACCCAACTCCACTAGATGGCTCCAAAATGAACAAGGCTTAAATCTATGAAGAGCTATTCCAAACTCCAGTCAAATACACTAGTCAATATAAACATATGCACCTGCTGATTCTTGCTATTCTTCTGCAGCTTGTATTATTCCCCTCAATCATGCACTAACACACAGAAAATATGCATTAAATTGCAGCTTAGACATTTTTCAACAATTTTACAAACTCTTCACCCTCCCAATTTCCCTACTCCTGCCCTCACCTGAAACTCATCAAAGCATAGGAGACAGGTTTCCTCTGCAATCTCCATGGCAACCGGAAAGATGGGGTCATACATTGTCATTTTACCTATCCGTCGCTTCGGCAGGCTCTGTTTCAGTTTGTAGATCCCTGAATGCAGTGCACAAATTAAAGTCAATAGAAATAAATGCAAATGCTCTCAGAACCTATATAGACAAAACAAAACTTTAAACTCAGAGGAATCCATTATATTGCTACTTGTACAAATAGTACTAATTCATAATGATTAATATAGAATGAGGTAAATATACACTATACACTGTATCAGTTTTAATTAATAATACTTTTATTTAGCAAATTAATTTTAAAATGTTCGTTTTTATGGTATGTTTATGGTATTTTATGTGAGGAAGGACAAAAACACCAAAACTTTGCATATTGTATATGGGGATTTATGTATCCACAAGAACAGGCCACCTTCGTTTTATTTAAAACTTACTTCTATGTACGTCTAACATGAATGCATTGAAATGAACCCTCCTTTTTCTTCTGTTTTCCACAAATGAGTAAAAAAGATCCATCAGCATTGTTTTTCCAGTGCCTATTGATTATGAAATAAAACACAGAATAATCATTAATTGACCTTTACAACGTAAAGTCCAGTCTAATCCCTCCAAACTCAATATATACATCATTTTGCTGCCATGGCTAAAAAATGAACTTAAGCTTACCAACATCACCATGGAGATAGTATCCGTGGGGAGGATGTGGCTTTATGGACTCCTGTAAAATAAATGCAAATGTTACCATCTTCTTTAACAAAAGCTGGTTTGCTTTAGCATATTTTAGCCTACGTATCTTATATATAAAATATTTAAGAAACTCTTGGTGACTTATATGATTAAAAAAAATAGTTCACCTAAAAATGAAAATTCTGTCATCCTGAATTAATTCCAAACATGTAAAAATTTCTTTTTTCTGCTGAATACCAGGCTACCAGGCTGTTTTGGCTCACCATTGACTCCCATAGTATTTATTTTTTCCTACTATGGAAGTCAATGGTGACCCAAAACAGCCTGGTTACAAACTTTCTTCAAAATATCTTCCTTTGTGTTCGGGCAGAAAACAAAAATTCATACAGATTTGGTGCTACTTGAGGGTGAGTAAATAAAGACCCTTTAAATGCCCTTGACTCAAAGTTTCCAAACAATATCCACAATGCATTCAACTTTCAGAGTACACGGTGTTTGATGAGCCAGTCCAGAACCGTCTGTGGCTCCAGACAATCGATCATTCAGGACAGAGGGCCGACAACCTTATGTCCGTATTCTGATTTTTTTTCTTCAGTGGGATGAATGCCGTTTGAGCAGTGAGGCGCAGCGTTCTTGGATGACAGCGTGTGACTTCTCACTGACTTCCAGAACTCTCTGTAGCTCGTTATTGTGGCTGGTGGCAGTGGTCCAGTCACGGTAGAGTGGACAAACACAGTGAAGAGACTGAGAGAGAGCGGACACAGGCCCTGTCAGGGACGGGTCCACAAGGTGGAGTCATGCTCTACACTTTCACAGGACGCAGCCAAGGGGAAAAAGTTCACATGCCAGCACTCTTAGGCTCTGTTTTCCACTCTCTTTTACAAATGAACTGTTGTTTGCTCTGGTAATACTTTAAATAAACAATGACTTTGGGATTATAATTCATTTTATGGAACGAGTAGCTTTGCTTATTATAATAAGTGCTTTAATTTATAAACTAAAAGTATGCATTTATTCACTTACTCACCCTATGCACCAAAGCGCTTCACCCCTTTTGTCCTAAATAATCAACACAAGAGAATGTCGCTGTACATGTTTATGTTTATTTCCCCATATTAAAAAGCATAGCTGGGAATCTCTTTCCCAGACAATGGCGACCCCTCATTACTGAGGCGAGGGATAGGTGGGGTGTCCTGACTCAGTAGGGGGCCATGCTGTGATCCAGCAAGTGCTTGGTCTGGCCTTTCCTCCCACTCTCCACCCCCACAAACACAAACAGGCTGAAGCTGCTTTGACCTACAAACAACAGTCCCACAGCAAATTAGGCAATGGCACAGTGCAAGCGCTGAGGTCTGACTGAAGGTTGGACTACTAAGCTTTTTCTTCACTGTAAACATTCACAGTTCGGCACATATAAACCCATACCTCTTTTGTGTTGTCAACATCTCCGTCTTCTTTTTCAGTTGACATCCGTTCTTCAGGACTGCAAAGCTTTACTTTACTTGTATTATTCTTCAGTTCTGAGGTGAGTTGACTATGTAAAGGGTCTTTAGGTTGAGGGAGAAGCATCGGGATGTTGGTATAGTCTGTCATCACTCTGTTTAACTGTTCTAACCGAAGAAGTGCTGATCTTTGTTGATCATCCCCTCGCAGTGAACCGGAGCAGACAAGGTTGTCATAGTGGCTGATGAGTCCGCCATGAGCAGCCCAAGGTGCTGACATAGATGTATGTCCTGCGAAAAAGTTGAATACCATTAGGAAACAAGAATATGTTGTTAAACCCATATTTGAGATCTATTTGGTTTAGAACTATTTTTTTTACAATGCTTATATCAAATAATACTTAAAAACAGCACTGCACCAAAATACCATTAACAAAAAGAATAAAACAATAACACCTCAATCTGTAAGAAAAATATTCTTAAGCCTTAAGAAACTTGTTATTCTTATTGTTGTTAATGTGTTTAGGAGATTTGACAATAAGCGATTTCTTAGCAAGACATCAAACCCCAAAAAACATCTTGAGAAATAAAAACATTTTAAAATAAATACAATGCAACACACACACACACACACACACAAGATTAATAGCATGGTCACTGTCAGAAATATACCTTTCAGTGAATATTTTAAATCATATTTATAAGAGAAGAAAAACAACAAAGTTCTCCCAAAGAGATTTAACTTGATTACACATAAAATAGCCTACTGTCACGAGTCGAGGTTGCAGAAATTATAGTCTTTACCAAGACATAAACAAAGGCTTCTTTTTAATGCATGAATTACATGAATACCTCATAAATGTAACCTCAAGGACCGACAAACTGGACAATATATATATATATATATATATAAATTGTTTCAGAAAAAAATGCATCTAGTATATACTGAATAATGTAATAATCGCTTTACTGTTACATTTTTCATCAAGAAGCCAAATAAAAGTTTGGGCATAATTTTTAAGTAATACATTTTTTTAACGTTTTTTTTCCTCATTAAAGCAAATGTATGCTTTAAATAAATGCATATAACTTTGATGACAGAATTGAAAGAATTAGTTATCAGAAGAAGTCTATACAAAGTCATAAATTCTTCATACTCTAGTATAGTATTTCATTTTTCAATCAGTATGTGTGTGTGGGTTTAGGAGGACACACGTATAATGACATGGGTATGACATAGGTATTACAATATGAAGGTGATTTATGAGGACATTTTCAGTGTCCCCGTAATTCGAAAGGCAATACTAAATGGTGTTTTTTTGAAAATCTAAATATGCGCATAGTTTCCTGTAAGGGGTAGGTTTAGATGTAGGGGCAGTGTAGGACAATACCACATACAGTCTGTACAGTAGAAACACCATTACACCTATGGGGAGTCCCCATAAATCACAAAAACCAACATGCGTGTGTGTGTGATAAAGATGGATATAAAAACCTACTATGACGTAAATGGTTTCCCGCAGTTATCACGTGTTATCAGCACTGACCATGACAGAAAAATACCCATGCTCACCTCTAACTGCCTTAAACAGTTCGCACCAAACTCCTCTCGACAAACTTATCCTTCCGAGTGTAAATCTGAAAAGACATCTCGTTGTCCATCGCAACCTGTATGCCGCCATATTTATTCAAAAACGTGTAACTTTATTGAGCTCTGTAACGTTACAGTAACACTTAATATCCCTGTACGGCGAACAGACACTGCTGTATGTGCTCTGCATGTTGCTCTTTCACGTATAAGTTACAAACATGTTATAATACATAAGGAATTAGTTTCTAAAAACAAAAACGGCGGAGGCCAACTCAAATTCTTAGCTTATTCGAGAATAAATTCGAATATTTATAAACAATATTTTGAGAAACTATAATTTTTCATAATACAGATCAAGTAAAAGTGCACTATCCTTGCTTACATTACAGAATGCAGTTGGAGGAATGCAAGAATGAAGCTTGAATAAATGACAAATGCTACTCTACAAAAGGTTCGGGATTTATATCTAATAAAGTCGGACATTACAGATGTCCAACAAAAAACTGCACTGTACTTGTTTTCAAACATTTACCCAGCAGCTCAGAACACTGGCACGTGACTACATAAACGCTAGTTATTACTCTACAGACGGTTATAATTCATTCATAACCTATAATATTTTCGACTTCACACTGAAAAGTACACTACTCGCTGTGACAGCGTTAATCCAATCAAAGCCCAGGGATATTACCACGTGACCGTGTTGGTATGTCACATGTCAGCTGTTCCTCAGCTGATCGGAAGTGCAATCGATAGCTGCTTGTTTGCTCAAACCTGTGACGGAAAGCCATGGCTGAGGCCATTGCAGACACAAGAAGGCTGTATACTAAACCACAAAACCTGAGCGATGCGTATGGGCCACCGAGTAACTTTCTAGAGATTGATGTTTCCAACCCCGAGACGGTTGGCGTCGGTCGGAACAGGTTCACGACATATGAGATCAGACTGAAGGTGAGCAGCCAGTGCTGGCCTGATCAGACATCATCACACTCTCTCGGACACACTGAGCTGTTCTTGCTGAAGCGTAAATACGCTCTTAATGTTATTAAAACGAGTGTTAATGTTATAGATAGATCATAGTGTAGCCAAGCTAACGCGTCCAGGTGTAACTTTGTAAAAGTTAAATGCTTGCTAAATATTTCTTTGACGGTGTTACTGTTCAGCTTTGTTTTGTTTTGATTTAGCAAAGCATTGAGCACATCCTCATGCTTATCAAACCCGTATAACTTACATTCTTTCTACAGTAGAACACAAAAAGAGATGTGACTGAAGCTGTCACTGTGTCTAGGAGTAACTTTACGCTTTCATTGTATGGAAATCATATTCACTGAGAGGTGTAACTGAAGCTGGCAGTTGTTAACAATCTGCCGTTCTTTTGTGTTGTTTAATAAGAACGAATGTAGATTTGGAACAAAAAGTAGATCATGACAGATTATTCAGTTTTTGGTGAACTATCCCTTTAATTTCTCCTTTTGCCATTGACCTAAATATTAAACCCCAGTGTGTAATGATCAACTATGTAGTGCAGCCAAGAACACAGTATAGTTGGTATGTGCCGATTTGGCATGAGAGAGTTTTAAGACTAGTTTCAAGCAGTTTCCATTTAGATCTCAAAAATGTAGTTTGTGTGACCACACCCATTTGTGTAAACCCAAGATAATAGTGCTTATGATAATGATAAACCTAGTTAACCCTAAAGTGCTGTGCACATCTTCTTTATCAAATGAGTCCTTTCAGTTTGCTATTTATATGCCTTATTTTAATTATGTGTTTTCCTCATTCTTGTCCTCGTGTGTACCCAAGTTAAGCAGAATTGATTTTACGCAAGTTTCAGTAAGTCGTCTTATGATCAAATTCTTCTGAATTGGCTGTGTAGGTTATTGTTATTGAGTCAGCCAATTTTCGACACTTATACACGTTGTGCCTAAGACGTGAGTCAGCTTGCTTGTATTTGTGCTGACAAAATGCGTACCCTCATTTCTTGTCCAAATTATTCTGCATGTTAGAGGAAGTTTTGAACAGTGAGACTGCTTTGCATATGTGCGCTGTTATGCATGGGATTGACCTGAAAAAATGACTGACTGGCCAAATAGCATGCAAACCTCTCAAATTCCAATGTTAAAAAGGTGAAGCTATGGTGCATGTAATTAAAATTTGTTGAATGTTCATTTATCCCTTGGTCATGGTATGTTGCATAGGAAGTGCCTTCTTTTTATTCAGATGCCAAAACTGAGCAATGTTGCAATTTAATGCAGATGATATTATTAATCTGGTTAATAATTAAGAAAAAATTCTGATAGAATATAATGTCAAGTCGCTATAAACACTATAGCAGACAACTTTCTAATTTCTTTCAACGCTATAAAAAATATTTCTGTTATTCTGTTATATTTTCTTTCTGTTTTGCAATACTATAAATTACTTGTATCTTCTTTTATAAATGACTTTGAATGCATGAGAAACAAATAATTTAGGCCAAAATCACCAGGTATACCAAATTAAAAGCAAGCGGACTCATGTCATTTTTGTCAGTTTTACGGGCATACAGTATTTTTCCCTGAAATGCAGTGGAAATGGTTAAGTAATTACTTTTGCATGATTGTTTGGTGTAAGTTGTGTGATTCGTCCATGCAGTTTTAAAAGATTTTTAAAACTAAGCCAAAAAAATAAAATAAAAATAGGACTGAGACTCATATCGGTCCAGCTGCACTGTTGTTTCTTAGAGGCTTTTATGTTCTACTGATGTATCCAACTGTAACAGTAGCTGGATACATTGCATTACTGCTTATTTGCATGAAGTTGAGCTCATCTTTGAACTTATCACAAACAGTCGATGTTGCTCAGATTGCAGAAATCACCAGAAATATCTTTGTGTGAATGTCTCTTTAGCAAGAATGCATACAGTGCCTAGTTAGAAGTCATCTTAGTGGTTTATTTTGGGGAAACAATAGATTGCGCTGACTATTGTGCCCTTGAGCAAGGCCCTCGCCATCCCTACAGCTTAACATTGCAACATTACCTGAAAACAGTGGAAATAAATTTCACAGTTATTCTATTCTATTCTATTCTATTCTATTCTAT
>JAUMHR010000079.1:12275553-12298384 GCA_032361145.1 Enteromius fasciolatus
AGTTGAACGTGTGAATGACTATGGGGGTGCAGACCTCGTCTTAACCCCCTGCCAAACCCACCCCCCACGGGATGGCACAAAACATGCCCGTCCCCCATCACCCGCTCCTCTGGTCTCATCTGGGGACGGGCATATCTCTAGTGACAGATTCTTAAAAGTTGTTCGGCTTTTTATTCAGGCTAAAAAATCGCAATATGATTATTTTGTCCATATTGCACTTACATGTGCAAGAACAATTTTGTCATCAATAGATCAATTAATTCCGCTTACAAAACCAAAACTGAATGACTTGTCTGTGAACTGACTGAATATCGCAGAAGCTAACCTAAATTTAGTCTGTTTAGTCTTATCAAGCTGTCCTATGACTTCATAAGACATAAAAATGTACCATAAGAGTTGCGTGCACTATTTATATGATGCTAGAAAGACTCCGTATCCATTCATTCTGGTTGTGTTGGAAAGTGTGCACAGTATAATTCCTTAGGGCTTTGCTAAAGTAAGTCAAACAGGATTGGAATGACATTAAGGTGAGTAAGTGATAGTATAATTTAGTTCTTTTGGGAGAATTGTCCCTTTAGCAGAGGTTAATGCAGTAACTTACAGCAAGTATGCATCTGTTACTGTCATTTTTGATCAATGTGATGCATGATTTATCAAACTTGACAGGTCTGTTTGCAATGAATAAACTTCATTGAATTAGCCCCAATGTTGGAAAAAGAATTTTATTACTAACAATATAACTTTTTTCATTGCTTTTTAATAAATTAAGCTTTGGTAAGCATAAAAAAAAAATCTTACCAAACCCAAATTTTGTAAAGTTTGTGTAGTTCTCTGTTATTAATCTGTTTGGTTTCTGCCCGCTATTCTAATTGGTCGTAATTCTTTTTGCTTATGAGATAGGACAGTTCAGTTGGAGAAAACCTTTATATCATAAAAGGAAAATGGCTTAAGTAACGAAGCAGTAAGAAACTGAACATTAACAACCTCTAATTTCATTTTATGGATTATGCAACTTTGTAACTGTGACTTGATCTTGGAGTAAGTCAGTTTTATTGGGTTTGTCACAGAAAGTTTGAACTCGCACTCACATGACAGCATGAACATAAGCATGGATTCTCATGTAATGATAGAAGTTCATATTCAGTTCATATAATTTAATATCGGATCCATATTGTGACACTCCATGGCATTAACTCCTGTTTTGTGGCCACCTTGTTTACAGTGCAAAAGTTAGCTGACATGAGACCACTGACTCTGCACAAAAACCACCAGACGGAGGATTTGGGATCCAACGTTGTTTACAGACAGAAGAATCCTCAGCCCCCCTTCTGCGTTTTTGTATACAACGCTTTCTTTCCCTACCCATCTTTCGCTCCCTTTCTCCCCTGTTCACCTCCTCCTCCTCCTCCTCATCATCATCCCCCTTTCATTCTTTTTTCCAATTTCCAAAAAGCCCTCTCTCTGGCTCTCCCTTTCTGCCATTACTAAAAATGGCTTGCTTGCCTGGTTGTCAGTCCCAGTCAAGTGTAATCCAAAGTCTACAGCATCCTCCCCGACAACTATTTTAATGGTAATGGGCAGCATATTGTATCAAGGCTACCATATCCTACTTGAGATGACAGTATCAAAAGTGGGAGTTGATGCTATGGGAACAAAGACAGGGGGCAGCTTTTTGCCAGAGTGAGGGTGTTGGGCGGGTGTGTTTTGCCTGTGTGTGAGAGAGAGAGAGCGACTTGTGTGTAAAACGTGGAGGGGGATGATGGTGGGGCGCGAGTGCTCTCATTGTCCCTCTGTCCTCTTCTCTTTGGAGCTATGATGCGATGAGATGGCATTGTGCTTCCATTTTTGCTACTTTTATTTTGAAAAAGAGAGAGCAGGGCGGAGAGATGAAATGCTCGCTCTTAAACTTGACTTGATCCGACTCGCTAAAAGCTAATGCATAGCCAGCGCAAAGCCCTTATGCTGGGTGAGATGACCTCTCTCGGCTGTTTTTTCACTGCCCTCTCTCTCCTCCTAATGAGGATACACCATTGTCCCCAGCACACACATGCATCTGAAAAAGAGGAGCGAGACCGGGATTCTGCCATCTCTTCATATCGGCATAAGCCATGTGGAAGCTTTTAACAGTGCAGAAGAGTGACTAAAAGAAAGAGCGCTTTTAGTGCAGCTTTCACACAATTGGCTATTTTTGGGTGTTGTGCATAAAATGGACCTGGTCTGTATTACTCTCTGTCTCTCTCCGACTTTTTCTCGCTCAGTCACTCTGCCCCATTTTTTTAGGGTCATTTTGTTTTTGTTTTTGACATTTTTAGGGCGTTTTTGAACCTAGTTTCACTCGAGATGAATGTGCAGCTAACAGTGTGCATATACCTGTTGAATCCTATAGATAGAATCTCTGCATCAACACAGCACTGTAGTTTATTATCTTCCTCTGGTTAATAGATATAATTCTAACCAGTGAAGGGACAGTTTGGACACATGCTACTTTTTATAAACTACATTTGGTCCAATTTGAAATCCAAACCAAGCCATAATTCATGACAATTTAGTCCTGTTTATTTTATTTTATTTTAAATAGCCTTCTTGACTTCAGACTTCAATATACTTTAAAGCTTCACAAGTAAAATTCTTTTTATTATTATTATCAACGCTGATAACAGTGTTGCTTAATAATGTTTTTTTTTTTTTATTTTTTTTTATTAGGATTATTTGATGAATAGAAAGTTCAAAAGAAAAGCATTTGAAGTAGAAGCACTAAAATCAGTTGCTTTTATTTTATTAAAATTACTTTAAAGAGCAGGTAATATGGGTTTTCAAAAAATAACTATACGTCACATATTTACATAATCCTCGCCTGCTCGAGAAATACAAACAAGTCTGATCTGCCCACAAACACTTCCATACATCATGTCGAGATGACGCTGTAAAAAAAGCGTGTGTTTGATATTTATTGCCTTTTTTTTTATTATAATTTTTTTTTTACTGCAGCGCTTCTCACAGACTTGCACAGACCTATTTATGGCGGTATATGTAAATTCGTTCTCTGCCAGGGGAGGCGCTGTTGTCGTGGTAGACAAACACGCTGTATACAAACAAAGTGACACAACGCAGCGCTCAGCTCGCAAACAATGATTTATCGGACATTACATGCATGATGGAATAAAAATGACATCTAAAATTTCCTGAAGACAGTAAATTTAAACATTTTAAAACGCGCAATGATCATTTATTCAACTAAGTCAAAGCCTTGTGAAAATCTATTTGTGGTGACCAATCAAAACAGAATTGGCCAACTGACCAATCAGAGCAGATTTGGCTTATTGAAGGGAGGGGTTTACAGGCTGTAAGATCCAAATTGATTCAAACGCACCGTATGAATGTAATTCCAAGATGATTCTAATATTAAATGCATATTTTAAGAAAAATACAAAGTTTTCTGACTTTAGATGCATTTAAATCTGTTGTAGGGGACTCGATATTAGGACACTTAAAAATACCATATTACCTGCTCTTTAAATAAAACCAGGTTGAATCTCATAGGCTTTAACTTCAAAAACGAAGTTTTATTGGCTTGTGGCTAATTTAATTATATGGAAAAACATATGCTGACATGACTTGATTGATCATACCATATTTTTTACAATAAATCTTTTTTAACATTTTAAACATCTTTACTGGCTTTTTTGATTAATGCATCTTTATAAAATTTAATTTCCTTAAAAAAATAGTTTACTGCCAACTTTTGAGACGTAGTCCATTTTAAAAATATTTATCATTGAAATTCATATTTATATCACAAAGATATCAAATTATCTTTGATCATTGTATTAGGCTATATGTGTGTAAAAGTTATCAGCCACAAACTATTTGCCTATTCACACTAAATCTGAAAATGGCACAATCTACCAAACCATTAGCCAGTTAGAATATAAAAAAAAATACACGTGGAACTAGATTTTGGACCATTGAGGTTTCATTCTTGACAGGGCTGCTGAGTGCAACCAAATAGATACGAAGTGATCCACCAAGTGTTGTTGTCTCTGAACAGCAACTGTCAAAAACTGTTATGTTTCATGTCAAGAATGCTTTGTTTGTTGCAGGTCCTGTTTGTTGGCATCTATATATAATTAAAACCGACATCATTAAATATCCTACAGAGCTCATGGAATTAACATAAAAACCACCAAGAAGACATAGCTGACCATCAGAGAGTCTCTAAGCATTTGATCGTGTAACACAGTCTCATTACCTGCTGGTTTAATCATGTCATACCGTTCCCCTGCGCACACAGGTATTGATGGACCTCTTGAAAAGCCCCGTCTTAGCTGCAGTGCAAGGCTGCTGTCTTAATGAATTGGGCTGTTTTCATCTGCTCATTGAGTGTTTGATGTGTAAGGGCTTCCGTCTGTGTGGTTAACTTTGGTTGCCACGGTAATCAGGCCCTTTGTTGGGCTGTTTTGTTTGCTTGTCTCAGGTTTGATTGAGATCATTAGCAGTGAGGGGAGGACAGTCAAACTCTTCAGAGTTTACATCTGCAGCTGTATACAGTGACGCACCCCTCCTTTTCCCTTTACACGCGCACACACATCAATACAACGCTGCTCCCGTCACAGCATTTTTGTTGAAGTGTAATTAGCGGTGCTTGCAAGCATCACTATTACTATTGCTCATAGTTAAGGTGAGGGATTTGAACAAAACCCTAAGCCAAAGTAGTAAACCTCAGCTATTCCTGTGGAGTATGTGATTGATACCGCGGTTCTGTGATGATGCTTTTCTTATTGGTCAGACTTGCAATTAATGTCTAGCAAGTGATAAAACAGCACAACGAATCACATTGACTTGTAGTGAAATAAGGACAGGAGTTAGAACACACCACAATTCTTCAGAAAATATAAAATATTTGGTTTGGAGACAGTTTTGTTTTTTTTTTGTTTTTTTTGTTTTTTTTTGCTTTGGTTTTTTGGAAGAAGTTTAATTATCAGTCATATTTGTACACTTTAAAGTAGATATTTTCTCTCAGAATATGTAGTTTATTCCTATAATTACTCCAGTCTTCAGTGTCGCGTGATCCTTGATGATGCTGATTTTTGGTTCAAGAAATCTCGCATTATCACTTTTTATTTATTTTGTAATTACAATAGCAGTTGTGTTGCTTAAAGGTGCTCTATGCGATGTTGCAGGATTTTAGCTCGATTTCATTTTTATCTCATACCGTATGCATAACCCCTCGATCATCTTGCTGTCTGCCCTCTGAGTACACTGGGCCAACCAATCGGCAAAAGAAGTGGGGATAAAGCGCACGTTAAACCCCACCTCTTCTTGCCGATTGGTTGGCCGAAGTTTGTTTGCGCGCATTAAACACACCTCTTCTTGCCGATTGGTTGGCCGAAGTTTGTTTTTGTTGTTATGAACATCCTGTACCCATAGTGTTTGTTTCGGTATTGCAGCCTGTGTTGTCTTTCGAGAGCGGGTTTTTTCCCTATGTATTCAGAGGGCAGACAGCAAGATGATCAAGGGGTGAGGCATGCGGTTTGAGAGAAAAATGAAATCGAGCTAAAATCCTGCAACATCGCATAGAGCATCTTTAATATTTCAATGAAAACCATGGTAGTTTTTCAGTATTCTTTGATGCATTATGAAATATTGTAACAACGTAAGTGTTACTAATCTTTAAACATTTAAGATTAAAGTGTTTTATTTGCTTTATACAATATATAATGTCAATACGTATAGACATTATATATTATAAAAAGCAAATAAAATAATTTAATATTAATTTTCAGAGGCAGCTTTCTAATTTAATTTTTTGTTTTTGTTTTTTTTTTTTTTTATTTTTTTTTTTTTTTTATATATATATATGAATGAGCGGCCCAACGCAATAACATAGATTTGAGTGGCAAAGCCTGTTCAGATAGTATTATTATTTTTGCTGCATTGACACTTTGGCCAGTGACAGAATTAACTAGTGTCACTGAAATGTTTTATTTATAATAATAGTAACAATAATCATCCATGATCCTCATCATTAGGCTTTTTACTCTTGGCTGTTGATTTTCTGTTTTCATCGACATCCTCTGAGGTGATGTAAGGCAGAATTGTAATTATTTTTTATTTATTTATTTTTTTTTTTACACTTTTAAAGGAAGAGATAAATAGATGACTAACCAGCTTGGATTTTATTTTTCAATCTTGTCCCCTGCTTCACCTTGTACACACATGACAAAAGATGTAAAGTGAAATACGAAATGGAACCTGACCTGTTGAAACCTCTGTAGGTCTTTATAATTTCTGTGTGTGTGCCTGTGTGTGTTTTAATAAGTTTTCAAGAGAAATGGGCTTTCACCCTTGGCCAAGAACTAATCCTGTTCAATAACTCACTAACTCTTCCTCCAGTGTGATCGTGCACCACATAATAGTCCTGAAACCATGACGTTATTGTCATGAGTGTGTGTATTAAATTACCTGTTACTGCGATCAATTGACATAGGGATTAACGTCTTTTGACCTCCTTGCTTAGTGGAACGTAAACCCAGTGGTTCAGCCATTCATAAAGTATTAGTCAGCACCTCAGCGAGGTTGCTACTAAACGCTTCCTCTGCACTGCAGTTACCCTGCACTCGAAGCTATTGAGTTAATCCCCGTCTTATATGACCGCATGGGTTAAGGAAATGCCTAGATCAGAGTTACAAACAAACAGATGGTACTGGAGATCACAGAAATACAATGGTGTGAGGAGATTACTGCAAAGAAGATTGGAAGTTAAACAAACTTGTCTTTTTATTAAAATGTTTATAAAAAAAATTCTGTCTATTGTATATAATATTTCTATATTATTTTATTCTTAGAGATAAGAATCTTGTGGAGTTGAATAAAGTATGACAAGGTTTTTATTTTTCAGTCAAATATCACTGATTTTGATGAACATTTGGGTTCAGAATAAAATTTTTGAAAGAAGTCACTGTGATAGTTTTTTTAAAGGAGACACATTATGCTCTGTTTTTAAAAAAGTAATATAGGTCTCTGGTGTCCCCAGAATGTGTCTGTGAAGTTTCAGCTCAAAACACCTATATATATACCTATAATAATAGATAATTTGTTATACCATTTTGAAAATGCCTGTTTTAAGTAGAAACACAAACACTCTGTTTTGCATGCCTGTCTATTTAAATGCAAATGAGCTTTTCCTCCCCGCCCCCTTTTCCAGAATAGAGCTATGCCTTTACAGTTCGTACCTGCTAAAAACATGTTTTGGTTCAGATCATTTTGTTTGGGTTACTCTTTTTCATGTTTCCTTGGTTGGTAGATGCACTTGGGACCTGATTATAGCACTTGAAACCAGAAAAAGTCAGATTTTCATGGTTTAAGTATTCTTTTATTTAATAGAAAGTCAAAGCGAAAGCTCTTAAAAAATGTTACCATCATGTTCCCATATGAATATGAATATCTTTTTTTCTCTTAAACACACAAAAAAAAGTTGCTGGTAGCCACTGACTTCCATAGCAAGGAAAAAAAATTGATGAAGTGCTAATAGATAATGTCAACTATTTTATTCTATACGGACTGGGTCATCGTGTTGGGCCGTTTGAAAACTACTAATTTTATGTTATGGAAAATTTCACTTTGATAACCATTTTAAATAATTAAAATATATTGTTTACCGAGACAAAGAAGAAAAACATAGATGTGGGTCAGGTTAATAGAAATAGGGAAACAAGCAGAGTTAGATAAAGACTTTTGGGGGGGGGGGCGGTATTTAATCAATGTTCCTCATTGTGAGGAGAGATCTACACTTTCTGAAGGGACCCTCTCAAGGCTAAAAACATGACTTGGAGCAGCTAAAGAGAGGGAGGGAGAGAATGAGTGATGGAAAAGGAAGGGTCTTGGGGTAACTGGGGATCGATGAACATTTCAACTCTTCCTGTCCAATTAGGGTCCAAAGCATACATTCATTTATTCGTTTAACTTACTGTCTCTTCCAGCGTGTATTCATCTTTCGAGTCTGTATCGAGCAAATCAGCCTGTGTAGCCGAGTATTGATCTGGACTTTTATTCCCGTCTGTCTGTTTGTTACTTACGCTGCCTTTTGCCTCTTCAGCTTCTCCTTGAATGCTGTCATCAGGATGTTCTTTTATTTCATAAACATCTGCTTCTCCCGTGACCCTGTTTTAGTGTGTCTCTGTGGGCCTTTTTGTGGACTCTACCTATTTATTCAGTGCTTTACTCTAATACTGAACTGGTTTTATTGAAATAATGATGCTGTTCAGCTATACCGTCAGTCTTAATGTGGTTAAAATTCTTTTTAAAACAGTCTCCCTTAATTTAAGGTGTGCATGATGTTTCATTTCGTTCTCCCCAGACAAACCTCCCCATCTTTAAGCTGAAGGAGTCACGTGTCCGGAGGAGATACAGCGACTTTGAGTGGCTGAGAGGAGAGCTGGAGAGAGAAAGCAAGGTGAAGGATAGATACATAAAGTGTTGGTTTGGATGGAGCATGTTGCATTCATTTTATCATCTTTTTATGTTGTCGTAAGGTTCCATTTCAACTAGAAACATTTAAGAGTAATGCTTTTTCAATCATTCAATTGGAAATTATTCTGTAATTCAGGTAATGACGGTTGAAGTGATTGTAAGAGACCTGTGATTGCTTTCTGAGATGTATGTTACGTGAATATTTTAAATAGGTGGTAGTTCCTCCTTTACCGGGAAAGGCTCTGATCAGGCAGCTCCCATTCCGTGGGGATGATGGTATATTTGACGACTCTTTCATCGAAGAACGGCGGCAAGGACTAGAACAGTTCCTCAACAAGTGAGTCACAAGTTCCTCCAGATACCTTGCATTTCTGTTCACCAGAAACATTAATCTTTGGTTTTTACCTCCAAACAAACAAACAGAATTAACTCCAAATTAGTTTTGTCGTGGTACCAAAATTTCAGTATTCGGTACCAATTCCAATGAAAATCCACAGCTCTCTGTACCAATTTCGGAACCAAAGCAAAACACAAAAACACTTTCATATAAGAGGACTTTTATTTAATCAAACAGCGCAAACTATATTTTATAACCTAGAACTGCTTTTCTGATGGACCAATTTTAAAGATACAAACATTAACCTTACATTTGTTCTCTAACACACATATTTTGGCTACACAGGTCATTTAAAAGCCTCTAGTGTGTAAAAATAGCACACTCTTATGTCCTGTTTTAAAGGCTATAGGAGCATTAAATAGTTAATAAAGAAACTTTATTCTGATAATGTGGATTAACTTTATGTATTTTCTAAAAATAAGCGGGAATTTCAAGTTGAATTTAGCTCCAGAGCACGCAAAGCTGTTACTGCTGCAGAATATTCTGACATATCAAAACATATTGGATTAGAAAGAAAAAAGTTCTTTCCATCGATTAATTTCTTACTTTCACAATATATTTCACGAGGTTAACTTATACCCTCCGTGTGGTCAGTCCGCACAAGCTTGTTTTATTTGCGGCCCCTTTAAATACAAGACAAGCATTCAATCTACGTCAGAGCGTCTAAAAATCTCTGTGTGAACGCAAAGTAACGATTAACTAAGCAAACTGCAATGTTTGAGGTGTTTCGATGTATTTCCTCCTTTTGACATAAAACTTCGATGACACCGCTTGCAGATGGGTTTTTGGTGATCAATGATGTTGCGCTTGTCATCAGCCTCAAAAACAAAATACTTCCACACGTGGCTCTTTACTCCTTTCTTTTATGAAGAAGACGCAACCTTTCGGGTAGCGCAGCAAGAGCCAGATTGACCCGTTGCTCGGTACTTCAGAAAACCTGGTACCGTAACATTTCAAATTTTTTAGTTACCTTTCTTGGTACCGAAGTACCGGGTCTTTTGACAACACTACTCCAAATGTAACAATTAAAGAAATAGTTCACCCAGAAATTTAAATTCTGCACTGCATTCCAGGTTTACATTTTATCTGTTCACACCAAGCACAAAAACTAGAAACATAACATCTATATTTGCGTCTACACAAGCGAACAATATCATCTGTTTAGTATAAAGCTCAAATGCATCTGCCGCTTTAAATTCTCGAGCGCGTGATAGCAGGATTGATTCTGATTGTTTGTCAGTGTTTGTATCGTTCATCAGCTGGAAAAAATCAAACTCATGACCTTGGAGTTGCCAGCGCCATGCTTTACTGTAAGTTACAAGTTACAGTAAAAGTTACTGTATTGCAGCATCTCTATGGCTAACATTGATTTCTCAATGCTAAAATAGTTTTCCACTTATATGCATATTAACTTAAAAAGCCAAAATATCAACAAAATAGCATGTCTTTCCTGGTCATCCTAATAAATTTTCATTCAAAATGTAGTCCTTAAATTCTATCTGTGTGCACACACATTTGAGATACAAAATGGTGTACTAATATGATGTAAAATGTTATTTATTCAAATGTAAAAGTGATATTTATTTGCAAATATTTTGATGAAAAGTGAAAGGTGACGTTATTAATGGAGGTTACTATATGTACCCCTGATGCACTGTGGAAATGTCAGTCTTTGAAAAAGATATTTTTCCTTTTGGATTTTTTTTCCAGTATCTCAAGTGTATGATTTTTACAAAATGTTCATGTTGCGCGTCCTTCCTCCTAACTTATTTTAGCCTTGGCACATCTGAACTGTTTTTATAAAGAAGGCTGAAGCAGTTATCATGATAACGAATTACAACAGTTTTTCCTCTTTCTGTTAATTTTGAGTTTTTAGGTTAAGGTACTTCAGTAAAAAAGAAAAACAGACACTTGCCAGCCTTTGTGTCATCTGATGTCTTCCCTCACACTTTTTTTCCTTCTCTCATAATTACCTACAGAATGATCGAAACTGATGAGAGGCCGCAAGTGCACCAGCTTTACTTTTTACATTTGTTTTATTTTTGATGTGTAATTTATGATAATTGCGAGTGAAATTACAGGCGTGCATACCTTTTCCCTACAAGATGTTGTGTGCACTCCTGCTTATTTTTGATCCGAGGTGCCGTTCCCCCGCCGACTGAGACAATAAAAGTTACAGTTCGATTGTAATTATTTGCTGTGATTGCAGACTTTGCCATTATCTTTGTTTCATGTGCAAATGCGCCAGCTCTACCTGTTTGAATTTTAATACGAGATGAACAGCTGTAAATTAGGTTTGAAGAAAGAAAGGATATGGAGGTAATTAAGATGGGATTTTTTTCTTTTTACCAAAAATTCCTGAATTAAATGTCATTGTTCGCTACTAATAGCACCTGGAGAAGGGGGACGCATTCCCATCATACTTCTAGACTATGTGTGAGTGGATTTGTACAGCATGTCTTTACATTTGCCTGTCCCAAATCTGAAAATGATCCTCCGTCATCTTGACTTGTAACATCGTGAGCATTGTGTAATTTTAGAGGTGTGAGGGTCCCTTTTTTATTCCACTGGAACTGGAATAGATTGAATGGTAAAATAATGAGTTTAATTAGCATGATGGCTCATTCTACTGTTTTTAAAGATATGCGTAATTAAATTTCGATATTATCGCTCTGAAATTCAAGCTGGATGATTTATGATCTGACGAAGGATGCTGCAGAATGTCACAGCCTCCTAATGATATCTAAGAGTTGTATCTTGATTGGGGTCAAAGTTGATTCCGCCTCCTCTCTCTCTTTCTCTCTCACTCTCCTGCTTTACTTTGTGTGTCCTTGCATAATATTTTTATGGTGGCTAACATGCTTTTTTTTTTTTTTTTTTTTTTTGGTTTTTACAGAGTGGCTGGTCATCCATTGGCCCAAAATGAGCGCTGCCTGCACATGTTTCTACAGGACGAGTCAGTGGATAAAAACTACACCCCTTCCAAAATTAGACAAGCCTGAACCGGTCTGGACTCTACAAACACACACACACTCAAACATGGCCCACAAGCAATAAGAAAGGTTTGAATCATTCTAAACAGAATCTTAGCATGAACCATAGGGTGTCCAAAACTTTTACAAAATGTTCTCTAGCATTAGTTGCGTCCCTGCAACAGTACTTTTTGATCTCTGCTTATATATTGTTTCAGTCTCTTTGTTCTGATTTATAAATCCATAATGTTAATATTACCACTTTAAGTCAGATCAAATACGTTTTTCAGTGTAAATCGTCGTGGTTAACAATTATTTATGGTAGTTTTGTCTGAGAGCACCACTAACAGGATCCAACGAAACGAACCAAATAACTATATCACAATTATGCAAGCACTATATCACGCACATCGGCTTTCCTGTGTTATTGCTACTACCTAGTTGTGTTGCTTTACACATACAGCAGCTCACCGTGCAGGATGCACTTAATTGGGAACATCCTTGATACGTGGTGGTTGATCGTGTGCCCCACTTAGCTGCAGACAAGCCTGTTTTTACTGTGTAATGGCGGTACGCAGAAACACAGAGAGTGCTGCCTACAATGCATGTTTCCAGATTTGTATACTGCTGTGCCATTGTTTTGTTTATGAGAATTTTCCAATAAAACGGATCAAACACATGCATGTATGATGTGGTTTGCAAAACTAAAGCGTCTCTGTTTACTTCTGCTGAAATGTCTAGAAGTCGATTCTAGCTTTAGAGTGGTTGTAGACATTTAGACTGCCTTAAAGCTTTTTCCTCTTGACCATCAGGAGGTTTTTTTAAGAGGAAATGTGTTTTGTTAATGCTTTATTTAAAATTTCATGATACCTAAATAAGAAAATTAGGATGATTAGGATGATAAACAGGCACATCTAAATTAGAATGCATTCAGTCAGCTAAGGCAGGTGGCTATGAAAGCAAATAATTTAATTACGAGTGGGGGAAAAAAGACTAGAGGAAATAATGAGAAGTCATAGGTCCAGAGGAATCTTAAAGAACACAGGCAGTACTAGGTTATAAAGGTCAGTAGTTCCTCAAATATTCTTAGTAGAAGAAACTTTTTTTATTGTTGGTGTCAAAATTGATTAATAAAATATTTACAATAACTAGTCATTCCAGTGTCAGTATGTGCAACAATGCTGTATATAAGGTAAAGAGAAGGGCACAGCCGCTTGGCTCATGTAACCTTGGAATTCATTTCACGTCAGAGCGGCCTATTAAAAAGTAACTAGGATAAATTGGATTGAAAGTTGTCATCGCAATCATGTTTCTTTCTATTGTGTCCTCTCTATTAAAAAATGAAGATGAAAAAAATGCAATTTGGGCAAAGCCCTTGATTTGTGAAAGAGTGCTTGAAACCCCGAGCCGTGCGAGGCACAGCAACTTCACTCAAGGTCCAGGGTATTGTATCGGCAATGGTTCAATATGCACTTATGTGCAGACGTGATCCTCTCTGTCCCCGTTTAGTACCCCGTTTAGGGTCCAATGGACCTTTTGCTGCTTGTAGAATGAAGCCTTAGAAACCCAGAAAGCAAAAGGAGACATGCATTTGATAGTCGTTGAAGGACCAGGAGATCGATATCCAATATTTATTCTAATATCTTAGAACAACTTTCACAAAAATTATCACTGTACAACGAGAAATGTATTTACAGACTACAAAAGCAAATCCAAGTGCTGATCGTGGTGTCTCTTCTCCAGGGTTAGTAGCTAGTCAAACAAACATTTAAAATGGCCACCTCCGACATGGACCGTGGATTGAGCAGAAACAACTTTTTCAAATTACATTTTCGTAGCGGGCAAACAGAAAACTCACAATGCCGACAGATCCGTATCCAGAGGATTTCGAATGCCCTGCCTGTGAACCCTAATTTTCTGTCAAGGTCATAGGGTGCGGGTGCTGCAGCCTCCCAGTCACCTCAGTAGGTAATTATGTGAAGCATCAAGTCAGTAATGCTCAGTCCTGCTGCCTTCCTGCAGAGATTAATTCCAACCTTTCAGTGTACATTTCAAGTAAACCTGATTAGATGGTTCAAGTGTTTTGATTAAAGTTGGAGCTTCTGCTAGAGGGTTAAACAGGAATAAACTTGCTCTTCAGTTCTGACTCATGGGCCTTTGGTTTTCAGCACTATGTCAAAGGGACAGCGACCTACTTCCCTGCAACATACCTCATGGTTTATCTTTTTTATATATATATATATAACTTTTTTGGTTTTCTTATGGACAAAAGGATGATAATGGTGCTGAAATCAAAACAGCATTGGTCATAAAGGTACCTAGTCAATTGGATACAATTGGAAATGAATGATTGTACATAACCTCACGGACACTCCATTCAAATATATGACGACTAACTAAGATCATTTTGTATTTAAATCTTGATAGAACAAGAACAGATTAAGCTTGTTAAGTTACTTCCATAAACGAACTTAAATAGATCAAAAGCAAATCAATTAGAAAATTACTTGTTAAACGTTCTTTTTTTCTTTTCTTTTCTAAGCAGTAAGCTCAACTTGTAGAGAATGAGTCTTTTGTTTGTTTTTATAGTTTCCCTGCGTAATAACGTCTTGACATTGGTAGAGCTTTGTTCTCCATACAAGTGCGTGAAGTATCACATTAGGGTATCTTGTATCATTCACAGCGTCCCAGCGTCCATGCGAATGCCAAGGTCAAAGATACATCTGGTTTTCTTTTCTCTGTCTCTCAGGAGCTCATATATCACTTGATTTGTACATGTCGGAGAGCAGTCGTGTGATGGGCACGTTTCCGATGGTCTTTTTGAAGAACACCTCTTCAATGGTGGAAGGACCGACTGAACGTAGAGCAGGCAAGAGCAACAGCAGTTTGCCAAAGCGACACGGCTGAGTGGGATACCTGGAACGCAACAACTCGTTAGAAAAAGTGTTCTAAATTTGCTTAATATGTATGTAATGAGCTTTCATAGATTCACCCTTGGTTCAGAAAGTATTGTACCTGGTGTGGATGTAGCTGTTTAGAGTAAGCTGGGCTTCGTCTTGAAGGGCTGCGATGGCACTAGCGTTGCGAAAGCTCCTCAGTTCCGAACCACTGTGTGTTGGAACTGCAAGAACGCAAAGTTAACGATAATTCTCTTTAATATGTTGTATTTAATGATATTTTATCGACCCCCACCTGCTTTAAATGTGACTATGCACTTGAGGCAAGCGAACTCCGTAGCGTCTAGCCTTAACTGTCTGAAGCGCGTCACGACCTCCTGCAGCGCCTGGATCTCTGCGATGATTTTGTTTAGCCTCTGGGAATCTGTGTTCTCGGTGTTCATTCCTAATTCGCGACAAAAACGCAAAACATTTGCCTTGAATGGATATGGTAATTTTACAAAACGTGGCGTCTAACGCGCTGCGTGTTGTATGGCCTACCTGAAACAGCTAGAAGAGTGCTGGAGTCCACTGGAATTGCCCATTGCGCTATACCCAACACGAACAGTTCCCTCCAAGCGTCTTCCAAAAGGATCAACTGCAAAAGAAAAAAGTCAGTTCATTGACTGCAAATAAAACACGCATTCGCGTGTGGTTTCACACTTGAGGACATCCGTGTGAAATTAAACCTTGGCGAATAATTAGACTTGTTTACCTGGTCCGGTAGAGGGAGTGTGGAGAAGGCCGGAACACTTTTGGCCCATTTGATGCTCATGAAGAGCAGGCGCGCGGCTGATTCGCACACAGACTCGGTCGCCACTTCATACAGGTACATGGGATTGCCGCTAACTTCATGAGGATACTGAAAAGCGATTACATTGTCGTAGAAAGTAAGTGGGGTTGCATGCGTTCAGATAATAACTTAGTGTGTGTTTAAGTTAAGTTCTCATAAATTCGTTTGTTTAAACTACACTGTAATAAAGAAACAGTGTTTACCTTCGGTGTGGGTTGGGCGAGTCCTACAATGGCCTGTCGTTCCGGTGTGCTTGTGACCGTGTTTAACTCCAGATTGTGAGGCTCCAGCTGCGTGACTGTAGTGAAAAACGGCGGCCCCGGGATAGACGCGGATGGGAAATGGGTCGACGAACCGTTCACCTCTTTATGCCCTCGGAAGTACAGTGCCACCTGCTTTCGAATGGTTGAAGTCCTCGGTCCTCTCTCGTGCTGCACGGCTGTAGGGACGTAAAGATCAGTGGCACGAGACATAAGCGTTCTCAAATCAAAGCGGAAATATCAAAAAAAGATTGTTTAGGAACGTGTCAAGTAATTTATCTGTTCTTGTTGGGTAAATATATATTTTTTGAAAAACGTTAATAGCATTTTCCATGTAGCGTGATGTAATGATTTAGTGAAATTATGAATTGTTATCTTTGCAAGACACAAAAGTGCGCACAGCTTAATGATTATAGGCTATTTCTTTTGTACAAATATCTTGAATAGCTGTAAATTAGCTACTTTAATTAGCATTACACCATTTGACCTTTTTTATGTAAAGTCATGTGGTGCATGCATCTTTCTTTTTCTTTTTAATGTTAATAATAAGTGGCTTTACGGCTTTCTGCTAGGCTATTTAAAAAAAAATATGTCTAGCCAATACGAATCTACCTCTTTAAAAACTTAATCTACTTTTTATCGTATGAATAAAGAGCTTTCATTTTCTGCCGAATTAAAATTATTTTGTTATAGCCTACCTCAAATGTATAAAAGTTTAAAACAAAGACTTACCATCTTTATTCATATTCACTTCTAGACACTTTTTCAAGCGACAGGCGCGACACTGGTTTCTGTGGGTCTTGTCTACTGGACAGCCGCCCTGTGGAAAAAAGAGGAAGGAATAAGGAAATACAGTAGTCTAGGTTTCGTTTAGCGGTAATGGCAGACAAACAGCCACTTCTGCTATGTGCTCCATTGGTCTCCACTCCACAGGTATGTGAGAATGGCAGGGTAATGACGGCTATTGACTCGCTCCCCCGCCGCACGGCCAATAGTCTCATTCCCGCCTACCGCTCTCCAAATCCACCCAGTCCTGCCGGTGCGTTAGATTGGATTACACCTGTTACACTAGACGGGGCAAAGGGCCCTCAAAGGCGCGGGAGGGGGCTCACTTCTGGGATAATCTTTCAATTATGAAAATCACTGGAGGTGTAATCTAGTCCTTAGACGCGCTTGCTTAGATCAAATTAGCTGACGCTGTTGTGGTTCAAACACATCGCGGTAATTGATTAGTAAAGCTCACCTGTGTGCCAGATTTGCAGACATACGTTCTGTTTCTTCTTATGCTCCTCTTGAAAAATCCCGAGCAGCCATCACACGCGTAAACACCGTAGTGCTTTCCAGAACTTCGGTCTCCACATACTTTGCATGGAATGTCCAGAATCCGACCTAACAGAGACAGAAATACAGCATTTAGACCTATTTGAAGGAAAAAGCAAATGTACACTTCATGTTTTGTTTTTTTTAACTATTGACAATTGTTTTGTAAAATTAGATTTGTTTATAATAGTTGTTATATACTATAATAGCCTATAGTTATTTACTTTAATCGGACAAAATGTTTTAGAAAGCCCAGTCCATTTGTTTTCTTCTTCTTCTTTTTATTTTTGCAAAGGGTGGGAGCTGATCGTCCTAATTAAGGCTTGAACCCCCAAAAGGACGTCCGAACAAAAAGTTGGGGGTCTCAAAAGCAGCTAGCTGCGTCTTTTCTTTCCCCAATTTGGTAGATACGCCGTTTAGTTAAGTTTATGATTACAACTTAGGCCGAGCTAATATTTCCACCTGGCCATAAATAAAAGATAGCGCAGAAAAATCGCGATGAGGAGGTAACCATAGCAACAGTAGGCCTCTAGTTCAATATCTTGCGGTTAACCAACAAAACAAAAGTATGCTACTTATTAATCGCTTTATGTTCGATTTACTAAAACAAGTGTGTTACACGTGCGTTTGATTGAAAACTATGATAAGGGCTCAAAAGAGAAATTTTGCGCAAGATGCATATAATTCCAGCAGATAATTTTCTAGAGAAATACTTTGAAAGTCATTTTGCAATTTGCACATTTCCCCTAGCAATCGTGATAAATGTTGCTTTAAAGGACACACCTTTAATGAGCCTGTCCATAGGAATGTGGAAACCGTAGGACTACGTGGAGAGCGCATTGGTGGGAAGCGTCATATCGCAGGTCCCATAAAACAATGTTCAGTTGACGCGCACAATGGCGACATTAGGGAGAGTGTTAACTTAATGATTTCCCCATTGAGCCTCGTCTGACTGGCCTGGTCTCGACAAGCTGCCAACCCCGCTTCATAATGAAGCTCGACAACTGCTTTCTTCGCGCCGTCTATAGGCTCGCGGATTAGGGAGTGACACGGGAGAGGAGAATAATACGCACCAGCGCGTTTCAGCGACTCAAATGAAGTGTATGCAAATGAACTTGGAGTAAATGAAAATTGTGATTTTTCTTGTGTGTGCAGAACACTTTTTTTCTGTATTTAAGTCTGTCAATAGAGGTATATTTGCATGTATATGGGGGAGTCGTTTAGAGAAACGGCTATGTAATTACACTGACATATGTCCACCTGCTCATTGATTTTCCAGTGACCCGTCAAAAAGGGTAGCATGGGAATTCGGATATAGACCGGTAACGACGGAGAAGGAAAACGACTTCATGCACTCTGACTTCTTAAAACAAGAAAAGGAAGAAAAAACTATGCTGCATTTTCATGTAAAAACACATTTCTGTTCTGCTCATGCCAGATGTTCCTCGTATAAGTCTTTCAGAAATTATAATGGTGATTTGTCACAGGCTTTTGGTGATGAAAATTAGCTTGTGTGCGTTTTATAGTCTTATTTCAAAATTGTAGAACAGTGCGAAACTTAATTGAATATTTTATTTCATATGCTTGTGCGTTGCATGACCTAAAAAGAGAACCTCTGTTGTGATAGAGGCAACTTGTTGCTTCTGGACAGGAGTCGATTTGAAACTTTAAAATTGCTTCACAATTACACTTTCCCCCCCCCCACATGATAAAGCGCTTGAAGCTAGAACGCCAGTTTTTAAGTGCATTTACAAATTCTATTTTAAATAAGATTTGATATGCGATTTTATGCCTGTGCTAACTAAACCCATTAAACCAGACAGCTTTTATTTCGAGGAAGTCAAAGTCCTCCATCCAGTTGAATCATCGCATAATTTGACAACACTCACACTGGTACGTTGGTAAGAAACTCATATGAATTGAAGGCGGATTTGTTTTAGAGAAGGGAACACGTCTTTAACTTAATCCGGTGGGGGTCCCAGTTTGTTGCATTGTGCGCTGTAATTGTTTAAAGACATATGGCATATTTCATTACTGTAATCAGCATCAACCCAGGGACCTGCTCAACTGGATTATGTGCAGTTGTGAGAAACTCTGAACTTAATGGGCCTTCGACCACCCAAACAGTGCCGCAATTTCACTCCTGTAAAACAAGTGAGTAAAACAAAAATATACATATATTTTTTTAAAAATATAGGCTTATACTCATGTTAATATTAAATATTTGATTAGATTTTTTATTTATTTTACACCTGAGTTAAATAGGTGTCGTCAAAAGTTTTTTGGGTTATGCATTCAAAACGAAAAGTTTAGGCCTCAACGAAATTAATTAACTTGTTTACCGATGCTAAATAAATGAACCCTTACAAATTTCATATTTATAAAAATTCCTCATAAGGTTATATTTAAAAACTGTTAAATCTAAAATATGTTAAATTTTGTTTATTTATAAATCTTTAGCCTACTCATTCTGCTTTAAAAATGTGATTGGGTTGCCTTATTTCCTTTGCCTTTTACTTGAATGAATTCTGTTTTCAGTTACACTTAATAGCACTTAAACTTTTTAAAACCTTTAACACTATTTGTGTTTTCCATTTTCATTTAAACCTAATGTAAAAAGTCAAATAGAGATGAACCTTCTTTTTTTTTTACCACCTTCACATGCGTATTACCGGCAAATCACACTCAATATTTCATATTTCAAGAAGTGTTTCCAGTTAGACAATTTTGAGAATTTTACCTGCAATTGTATAATAACAAATTGACAGAAAACATTTATTAAATTAATTTCAAGGCGATTGCATTCTTGTTACCTTGAAATTAACCGAAAGTCTAAAGAATGGGGAAAACTCAGCAGATCAGTTTTGATGACACATTATGCATAGTTTACGCATACCATAGGACCACATTATGATATTCTAAAACTGTGCTGGCTGATACAATATAATTAATATTAAATTTGTTTTATTTCAACGTGCTCGCACAACTTATTTGCAAAGCGTAACGGAGAAACAAGGCTGTCAAAACATTCTCAACAGTGTAACAGCATCACTAATCGCTAAACTGATCTACGATTTTAATGCACTTATTTGCTTGTATTTTCACATCTAAGATGTTCAAAAAGAATGATTTATAGAGTGTTTCGCCTTGTTTGTTTTGGGCAGGCGTGCTCTCATTCTGAGAGGTATAGGCAACAATTTGACAGCATGTAAACATTTCCATTTGCGTTTGACAGCTCTATGGAGTTTACGTGATTTTGGCATATAAACCCACAAGCAATAATTTTACTTCCACTTATTTCGCAAACAAAAAGAGACTGCGTTTTTTGCTTCGCCTTCGCGTTATTTCTAACAACACGCCTATCTCGAAAGTAAAGAAAGAAGTACTCACTGGATTTGACATTTAGAATATCCAGACAACCACTTGTTGAACCAGCAGGCTTGCTCATGTTGAAGACCTCTGCTTCAAGAAAACTGCGTTGAAAGTTACACTTTGCAGGCCCAGGGGAGTCACTTTTTACTTGGTTATAAAAAAAAATCGCAAGCACAAACTTAGCATCCGGTGGACAACTGGTCCTCTGCTTTCTGTTGGAGTTTTGCTTTGATTTTGTCCAAGTCGCTCCTCTTGTTTTTCAGCAAATAGAATCCAGATTTCGTCTGACTGTTGACTGATGCAGCCCCACAGACAATATATGCCCAAACCGGTCCCTGGTCTCTCAGCGCCAAGGAAACTTGATGCAACTGATGAAGAAACACTGGAGCCCAAGCTAACACTGTACTGCTCAACACCAGCTTAAAAAGTACAGCACGAGCTTGGAAATGCGTCTCAGCCCAGAGCCTTGGTGAGTGACTTTGTGATGTGTACCGTCAGATTAAAGGTTTGGTAATATGTATGAGATGTATTAGAGTAGGAAGGCGGGAGAGAGGGAGGGTGGGAGGAGAGCCCAACTTCCTTTGACCACTTAGCTTTTCCCTGCCTTCTGCTTCAACTCCTGCTCGCGCGTGACGTCACGGAGACGGATGAAGTGATATTCCATACACAGCGAGTCAGACACTGTCAGAGGCTAATGGTGCGCTCTATAGGAATTGATTAGGATCAGCAAGGCTGTTTAAATGACCGAATCAAACGTTTGCCACTGATTAGATACACATTTCCATCCTCAGAGAGTTCAGTGACCTAACTGCTCCCAGACTGAAGCAAACAGTTTAAAGCATTCTATTTAAATAACCATTAGAAGCATGATCACTTTTTCATTTTTGCAACGAACTTATTTTCTGTCGCGCTTCCCCGGATCCTTCCTTCGCGCGCGTGCACCTGTTGCTTTGGTAGAATGACTGCATGAGCTCGAGCCAAAATTTCCCGTCGCTTCTTCTCATCTTGTCAGGTTTTTACGCACGGCTTGAAAATTCGAGGATTTTTTTTGTCAGTAAAAGTGAATCAACAGGTAGATGTGGCTTATGTTACGATTATATATAATATCTTAAATGTTGCTGGTTTGTGGTAAATGCGTATTTAACACTGTGATTTGTTCAACTGCACGCTTCCCCCCTGCTTGATAAAATCTAAGTGTAGCCTACACATTGTTGTATTTATGCTATATATCTATACTTATACCTTTATTTTTTTCTGGGGGAAAGTCGACATTTTCTCTCTTTGTATAGCATATTGTGTAACCTGTGTAGGATAATGTAAAACTTTAAACATACAATTTTTTTTCCCAGAGAAAAACATAAATTAAAATTAATTGTAGGCTATATTTTGCACGAAGTTGGTTTTTTAAGTTCATTTTTATTTATGACACCCAGTGTAAGTATGTAGCCATAAATAAACAGAATGATTTTACATATAGGCTATATACTCCAAAGAGCTTTGTATGAACAAATATTATTTTTATGTAATAACCTTAAATGCTGAATGCATCCAACCACAGACTAAATTGCTTATAAGAGAGGGAAAACAATGAAATCGTTATGAAAATCAAGTGCGCGCGGTGTTTTAGAGGGGACACATGCGTGCGAGTTTCCCTCGTGGACTGGAAGAATCACAACTGTACCCCTTTGAGAGCGTGCGCAATGACATCTTGACCTTAACAGCGTGTCGTGTTGTGGCCGCCGCCAGTAGACACCCATATTTTAGGTTTAATTATGAACATTCCCACGGTAGCTCGGGGCCATATGGGAGCCCTAAATCTCGGTCTAAACGTGGCGAACGGGGGCGTATCTAATCGCAATTAGTGATTGTCATGTCCTCCTTTAAACGGTGTTCTCAGTGAACTGAAAAGAAATTAGGATTTTTGACAGGTGAATGACTGCACATTCAAATGTGAGTTTTTCAGGACCTTATGTGCCAGACAGAGAAAAACAGTGTCACAGTAAGAGCCATATCTCTGTGGGCATCACCAGCAAACTCTAGGCCATGAGTGAATCAATCAAAATGATTCTGAGTGTAATGACTTTTAGATAGCCTGGATGATATGTTAGAGCATCATGTTCATTTTAAAAATGCATGCATATGATAGTGGACAAATCAGACTTTTTCTGTCCCATCTTTCTTTTTCTTTCTCATTTCCCTTTTTTTTTTTTATATATCTGTGTGTTTATGTGTGTGTGTGTGTGTGTGTGTGTCTTAGGGGTGGGGTGGTCTGCTCGTAGTAATCTGCTTAACTCGCCCTAATCCTGTCATTC
>JAUMHR010000079.1:12302195-12315322 GCA_032361145.1 Enteromius fasciolatus
CCCCCCCCCCCCCCCCCCCCCCCCCCCCCCCCCCCCCCCCCCCCCCCCCCCCCCCCCCCCCCCCCCCCCCCCCCCGGCCTGATGAAGTCATTGTTTTCCCAAAGAATGATTTTTATTGTTTCCGTTCATTCTCCAAGATCTGTTTATATTCATTAAGCTCGATATTAGTGCAGAATTGCATCCAACTATCTCGTTTGTGGAGATAATAAGTCAAACTGGGAATTTCTCATCTTCCAAGTGAGAAATGCTAATCATACAGTTGCCAGACAGATTAGAAAGGTTTTTCCCCCAAACTCGGACTTTCTCAAAAGGTTCAAACACAAATGGTACACAGAAGATTGGCCCTTGCCCCTCACTCCTTAGACCCCAAACTATCATTCATA
Source organism: Enteromius fasciolatus (assembly GCA_032361145.1). NCBI lineage: Eukaryota > Metazoa > Chordata > Actinopteri > Cypriniformes > Cyprinidae > Enteromius > Enteromius fasciolatus. The sequence continues at coordinate 12,302,579 of JAUMHR010000079.1, forward strand.
ACCTTTCTGCATCGCTCCGAAAAGGAAAAGAGGAGAGGAGAGAGGGAGGGGAGAGGAGGACTGTGGGGAGGACCATGAACGCTTATTTAAAAAGACTTCCTTTATTGGACCATGTGCAGGCAGTTCACTCACAAAGGCCTTAAATAGGATATTTTCTGTTCCCTATAGTTGCTTTCCCTTTTAAGTGCCAAGGCAAAAAAAGTAAGTTTACAACTCCTCTCACAATGAAGCTCTTCACTCCCAGGTTGCTGAGACCCGGGCTGACCTGGGAAAGTTAATTAGGAGGCCAACAATGAGCGAGCCCGAGCAAAATACCTCGCCTCTCCTCCAGCCAAAGATGTCATCCATTAATTAGGCAAATCTTTAAGGTGGGCTTATTGAATTTACAGAAAGGCCGCAGTTTGGGCGGGCCGCGTTTTTTGATCAGGCCCTCGCCCCAAACAATGCCTTCTCCTGGTTAAGGAAAAAGGGAGGGGATTGGTGGAAGCAGAGGAGGAAGAGAAAGAGAAGGAGGGGGAAAAAGAAGAGGGAGAGAAAGAAACGTATGGCGTGCAGAGGCTCAATGGGAATAAGGACGGGGAGATTCACAGGGGTTTGGGGGGCATGCTTCGGCGATGATGTCATGCAAAGGCAACCTGGGGGCTTGGGAAGAGTGGGAAGGAGTGTGTTGGGGGGGGGGGGGTGCACTCAAAGTTAACATGGCTGCATCTGGGCCAAAGCCTTCTCTCTAAAGGAGCAAAATGCATACGCACCCCTGCTGATCAGAGCTGGCTTTCACCTGACATCTGCGTTCCACCACGACCGAATTTGCCTCAATGTGTTAACAGGATCAATTTATGAACGGTTATGCATTTCATTTCAGATCAATATTAGTATTGGTCTTACATTTGTGTATTGTTACATTCCAGAATGACTGTTGGTTTGGCAGTCCATTATATTTAATTTCATCTATATGGCCCTAAAAAGTTGCTCTGTTTACAAAGTTATTTGTGACAATCATCATAAAAAAAGGTAACAACTAACCTTATTTTAAAGTGTATGGGAACATACTGAGAGTTTCCATTTGGCAAATGTATTTTTTTTATTTTTTTGCAAATATTTTCAGTTTAAATAATTGCAAATTATTACTCCCGATGCTTTTTATTTTTTATAGAAAAAAAGCTAAAAATGCTACAGTAAAACTTAGCTTGACATTTATGATGTAAATGGAATTTAAAATTTTGTATAACATAATTGGTAACACTTTAGTGACCAATTCTCACTATTAAGTTGCTTTAGTCATGCCTATTTTTGTTTTTTACATATTGGCTGTTTATTAGTACTTATAAAGCAGATTCTGCATGACCATATTCAACATTCCTAATCTTACCAACTATACCTTACTAACTATTAATAACCAGCAACTTTGGAGTTTTTTTAAGGAAAAAGTTATTATAGTTAATAGCAATAATTGGAGCTTAATAATAAAGCGTGATGAAATAATTTAGTTTCAAAAGTGTCAAAACACATAAGTGCATTTTTTGTTTATTTTAGTGTATATATTTTAGTATACGTCTATAACGCCAAATCCGATTCATCACTCTCACTTTCTGTTTTACCACTGTTTTATTATCCTGTCGGTTATGTAAATGTTACGGTAAGCAAATTTTTTGTTGTGCTACTAATATTAAGTATATTAATATTACTTAATTTAATGAAATATAAGGTTATAAGACCAATACTAAGCATACTTGCAATATAGATTTTAACTGTAAATTAATTTCTGGCGACCACCATTTCTGGCTGCCATTTCTTTCATGCAGAATATAATTTCTTTGCAGAATTAGATAATAATTATCCAACAGTCTTTAAATTGCAAGTCAACCTTTTAAAAGTGAAAGTGCATTAAGTAATTAGATCACTTGACAGTAAGAATCTCACTAACATTGCACGTCACAAAGAAGGGACATTCCTTCAGGAACTATATTGTTCTGGCCACATAAAGCCAAGCTGCCCTTTTTATTTCATTACGACCGATATAAAGCACCAAGCAAAGCTTAACTTTGGATTTAATCTTTGTGGGATTTGGTCTGCGTGTTGAGATCTGGCTCTTTTGGAATTTCATTGATTCTGGAATTCCAGGCTTCTCGAACTGAGCCCTGGTGTGGTAAAAGCTAATGCTGACACTTGTACGCAGGCAAGCAGTATAGTGTGTATAAAGCTTGGTAGGGGGGAGGCTGGGTATCTTTCTGTCGTCCTCTTTGACATGACCGGTCTTTGAGGAAAAAAAAAACCCTTCCCTTGAAGGCCATACCCCTCCTCTTATAGTTCTTGCCGCTTTAAGGGCACTGACTGGGCTGAGCACTACCTCCCTAAAATACACCCTCCCCCGGCCGTCCTAATCGGAGGGGTGGATCTATGTGTTTTGTTGCTTGTCAAAAACAATCACTCTTCGTCCTCCTTTAATTGGTGTAACGCACGGAGGAATGAAAGCGAGGGTGGCCCACAAAAGCCGGCCAGTGAATGAGAACCGACTCGCACTGAACCGCTCTTCAGGGCAAAAAAAGTTCATAGTTGGCAACTAACAAGGAGTTGTAGGGGGGTCTTTCATTCAGCGATATCACTGGCGAAACTGCAAGCACACCAGCCTTAAAAATGTATTCACTTTTATTATGTTGGTTCTTTGATACTTCTTTACATTTAATACTTAATCTACAACTGATTTGTGTTTTCTCTGTAAATAAGTAACCTTGTAAAAGCAGTTTTATCTTACATGAAGGGGGTCTCCTAATGGAGGTGGCCATTTTGAGATCACATGACCAGCTGAATGCCGTTTGCTTTCATTACTGGACTCGGGTAGGTGCTTCTTTTGACTCTGTGACCATAAAAAAGCATCAGTTATGCCACTTCACACTCACCAATCCTTTCCTGAGCCCTCATGGTCATGGCAAAGTGAAGTTACCATCTGATGCTCACCAAATGATTACTGTGATTATATTCAGATATACTACTCTTTTCATGTAGTATTTTTGCTTACTATATAGGAGATAAGTATGTGATTTTGGGTGCATTTTACATGGCTGACATTTTCGTTGGTGGAACCAGGCACCTAGGTGTCACTATAAGCCCAAGGTGATAACGCAGAGTCCTTAGTCCTAGGCGCAACAACAAGTGACCTGTAAAATACTGTTAAAATGTTTATGCAGTCCACTTAGCAAACTTCTAACTGTAACTCTTTTTCCCCAGAGAAAGCTGTCTCTAACTCGCCCCCTTCTCCTGCTCTGATCATCCTGTGCTGGAGGTTGTCAGCCGATTTATGTCCAGTTCGCTGGAGCTGAAAGAAGTCAGCATCATGTCTTGTTATGAAACAAGACGTCCTTGCCTCCTGTTCCGGGTGAACGATGTCTGGGGTGACTTGCGTGGAGCCATGGCCTCGCAGTGGCGCTCCACAGAGGCGACCAACAGTGAGGAAGTCAATGCGCCATTGTGTATCGAGTTCGTCAGCTACATGTTTGGTAATTATCCCAACTATTTGTTGGAGACTTGGATCTGTGAGCCAAGAGGGCCGACAGTGGAGCACAACACCGTTAACAAAGATAACTTCTTCACAAATGGTCAACATGTCTAGTTGAGGGAGACAAGCTCAAGACATCGATTAGCTTTACCAATCAGTTCAAATTGTATGTTTTTAACCGTCAACACAGTCCACTTTTTTTTTCCAGCGTGAATAAGAATGTCACACAGGACTTGGACTCACATATTTCTCTATTAGAATAAGTTTACTAAAATCCACCAGCATATATGTAATTTTTTTGTGACGGTCTAGCCAAAAGCAGAAGTTTAGTCTTAGCAGAAGTTGTGTTGCTAAAGCAGAACTGAGACTTTCAGGATGTGTCAAACTGCTCTGACGTATTATGTTAATTATCCCCAAGCTTTTATCAGCTAACATGGCATAATGGTCGAACCCTTTCAAAATGTAGGTATAATAATGTTTATTTAAGGTATATGCACCCTTTAGTGATAAATAAGGCGAGGCAAGTTTATTTATATAGCACATTTCAATTAGGGCATTCAATGGTAATACAAAGATCTTTACATAAAAGGAATTTAAATAATCATAAAAAAATAGAATTCAATCATTCATAACGGTGTACCTTCTTTGAAGGGTCTCCAGGTCCAGGTCATTTATGGATGGATCAGCTTGAATTGTATGAATTGGGGCTGAGCTTTACCTCACAGACCAGTGTTCAACCTTGAGCACCAAACAGATATATATATAATATATTATATTCCACAGGTTAAAAATGTGTATAAACCATTTCAAATGGAACACTTTTTTATTATGTAAAACGTACTTTTAAGTTACCCATATCTTTATGTACAAAACAGGAAAATCAATGAGGTAAAAAGGTGTGGGTTACCTTTTGAGAAGGTACCGCTCTAGTGACAGCTTTTGTACCTTTTTAGTGTACGGTACAAATCTAACACCCAATTTTGCACTTGGAGTTACAAACTGTGTAGCATATCATAAGTTTCTTAAGATGGTATCCCCACTGTCCATTATCTCCCTTTAAAAATGGTTTCAGGTGTGTTCTTATTATTTATTTCTTTTTGATATAAGGCCGCCGTTTATAGTATGCACATTAGTGAGGTTCTGTTATTCACGTTTTAACGAGAAAGTTAGGAGTAATTAATTAGGCTGCAGGGCTCTTTAAGCTATTTAGGGGCATCCGCTCATTGAACATTGAAAGCGCGTTTCTCCTGTCCAAGGGCTTTTCTCCTGTCCAGCTCTTCTCGGTTCACATTGCCTCTCAGAGGGCAGAATAGCCCAATCCTTGATCCTCGTCAGTTGTCATCCCCAGTTCGGGCCACTTTGGCCGCTGCTAGTGGGGAAGTCAGGCCTAATCCCTGGAAGGAATCAGGGCAAAAGAAAAGCAACAATAACCAAGTCAACCGTAAAAAATGAAAGCGAAATCTCTATTATCAGCCTCAACATTTCCCAGCGATGCAGTGAAATCAGGCTGGTTTGTTATTCGAGTCAGACACCGGGGGGAATCTGGGGTCGCTTTGGGTTGGTAGACTCACACGACGTTTAGAGGGCAATATTTCGGCGAAAGGGGGCCTCGCATTTGCAAAATCCCCCTCACATCCCGCCATAAGCATTAAATGCAGTCTGACTTTATGTTGTATAGGCAGCGCAAAACAAGAAAAGAAGCACAGTTCTTGCATAAAAGAACGCGGTTTTGGGGGATTAGGGACGGCCCAAAGGATGGAGAATAACTTCTGCATAACTTTACAGCTCCTCTCTCTCCAGGTTTAGACTACGGCTTAAAGCGCACAGTCTTTAGTTAACCCTTAACTGGTCCCTATAGTCAGAGACATGAATTAGGCTACCAAGTCAAAGTTAAGGTAGCCTACTGAAGTGCGATACAATGCAGACAAATACATATTTATTTTTTTATCTTAAAATGTAATAGGATATTTATATTTTTTTAATATGAAAATATGAATTTAAATTTTTAATATGAAATATATATATAACAATTAACTGTGGTTATTATTCACCGAGACAAACAAAACAGAATTCAGTTGTGTAGCTGGTCCAAAAGTTTTTTTGGCCGCATTTTGTTTTAAGATTTTAAACACCATAATTGCAAGAACAAAATAATTAATCCCGGGATAATGTCATCACGCATCAAGATCACACATGCCTCATTTAGGCCTATCTCAGAAATGATTGTGAGGGTCAGATGACCCGTGAAATCATTGTCTCTTGTAATTCCTGAAAAAAATTCATTAGGATAATCTTGAGCCATGCACATTTATAATTTTCAGAATTTGAGCCAAGTTATCTAGACTCATCCCTTTGCTTAAGAGCTCTCCAGTCGATGAAGATACTTCACTTAGCCAGCCTAATTAGTGATTTTTGTCCTCGTTCAATTGCCTCTGTCTCCGTTGTGCATTCAAACGAAGTCCTTAGTGCACATGGTAATTGTAGGCCTACCTGTATAATAACCTGATTAGTTTCACAGTGATCAATAATCTTATTTCTTTCAGGACGTGAGGTAATATAGGCGATATGTGTGTGTGTGTGTGTGTGTGTGTGTAAAATATTTGGTACTTGGTATCACGGTTTTGTATACCTCGTTCATAAACTCCCTGAATTCAGCTGCCTGGGGGAGGAGTGGAGGGATGACTTGGATCATCCAATTTGAGGCTATCACAATAACAGAGCTGCTACTCTCTAGTAGTGAAGAGCTAATGCCACAATCCACGACATAAAACCTGCGAATTTACCCTCAGACATCAGCGCACGCAGTAGAATAGCCCTTAATGCGAGGCATTCTCAGTCCCCCATTTCCATCAGGCTCTCGTGACTGCAGAATTGCCGCGGACTGCAAGTTATCAAGAGGCACTAATTTCACATTAAAGACCATTGACTGCAGTGGCTTGATTCGAGGGTTTGCGACAATTAACACAATCAGAATCGGAGCCCAGATCGTTTACCTTGACTCCGTAATTATTTTTTGGCCGCGCGCGCTATACGCATTCGCAAAATTGCACGCGGTGTCAAAAACCGAAAAGAGAGTAGGCTATGCAGCGAGTTTTCATAAAGCCACTGTCTCCGATCACACACAGCATCATGAAATACAAAAAGAATACAGTCATATGTATATTAGACTCTTTAAACGATTAAATGAGGTGTGTGCGTTTATGTGGTACCTTCACATCGACTAAGTATCGATAATTATAAATAAATTGGACTATATTCTCTGTGCCAAATCAAAAGCTAAAACGAAAATACTTATTCTGCATCTTTCAGGAAGCTGTGAAATGTCTCATTAACTTAAATTTCGTATATTTAGCATTCACATCATTATAAGCTAGTTGTAAAATGTAGGCTATATTTCATAAATACAAAGGGGTTTCACATGTATTTTAAATATGTAATATTCCATATTCAGCTCTTTCTGTAGCTATAACTCACATAAATTCAACTCTCAAAAAATATAAATTAAATTAAAGCGAAATAGTTCGGTTTAAATAGTACATTTTATATACACAAAACAACGGATGAAATCGGACTCAATATCCAGTTCTTTCAACTTCACTTTAGACCGGTGCACAACCTGTCAGTTGAAATCCCGTGTATCGCGAGATTACGCTAGTCATGTGACCAAGACGTAGGAAAAAGAAAGAAAACAGGAAGCTGTGTAGAGTCGCACAACGTAGAGCTAAAGCGTGTAGTTGCAGTGTATAAAATATGGAATTGTTACCGAAATTTACATTTGTATCAGCATGCTTATTTGCAGAATGGGCTGTTACATTCATTGCCGTTGCTAACTGCTCTATTTCACCCTCACAAATGAGTGGCGATAGCGCACTAAAGCTGCCAGCAGTTTTTCCAGTATCACAGAAGAGCGCTCCGGGATCCTTCTACTCTCTCAGTCTTTCATCTACATTTCCAGAAGACTTGGAAAACAACAGCTATTGTGGTGAACTGCTTCGCATCTACGGTGACCGCTACGTGACTTTAGCGAAGTGCCTCGTGGATAATGCGCGACCTGTCAAAGTGTGTCAGAACTGTTTCACTGACTTCAACAATCTGCAGGACATTTATAATAACATATCATTTGACAAAGTAAGTTAGGTGCTCATTCTAAGTGAAAACGTCAATTTCTATAACCGAAGTGCCTATAAATGTTCTTGCGTGATTTGAAGGTTTGCAGAACTCCACGGGTCACATGCACTCATGTCTCGTGATTGTGTGTTCACGGTGTTTCATCAAGCCCGACACACACTGACTATGGAATATTTTAGCATGCTTAAAGAGCTATTTTAGAATAAAACAAGTTTATTTAAATAGCTACACATCAGTATTATACCTTTTAAAGCAACTAATAAAGGCTAAAGATGATAATACGTATTATATGCTGTACAGGATGTTTTTGTCTTTGTTATTCTAAAATGTGACCCAGGACCACAAAACCAATCATAAAGGTAATATTTGAAAAAATAGGAGGTTTTCGTTGATGTGTGATTTGTTAGAATACAACAATATTTGGCTGATAGTTATTTTAAAATCTGGAATCTGAGGGTGAAAAAAAAATCTAAATATTCAGAAAATTGCCTTTTAAAATGATCCAAATAAAGTTTTTAGCAGTGCATATTACTAGTGAAAAAAATACATTTTTATATATTTAAAGTAGCAAGTTTACAATCTAAATGGTACATGTTAACTTGATGTCCTATTTTTTTTTTCATATTTGAAAAATAAATAAATTTGACCAATTCTATGTATTGTGATTTAAGATTGGTTTTGTGGTCCAGGGTCACACATCATTTATGGACTGCTGCTGTAGAAGTTAATGCAATACTTCATGACTTGTGTTGTCCTCTTAGTCTACCCCTGGAAATGTCAGTTGCCATGACAGCCTGATGCGTTCTGATAGGTTGATGCTACTCTATACCCTCTTCATCAAATCAGATGAGATCTGGACATTAGCAAAATGCAAGCGTAAGTAACACAGCCTGAAATTTTGTAGGTTCAGTCAAAACTGGCATTAGACTGTATGCTTCCCTTAAGCATGTTTCTTTCATTTTCACTCTTAACCAGGTAATGTACTTAAATCACTTGTTGCAGTTATTGTTATAAGTTATGATTATTTTGAGAATGAGTCTAATATTTTTTGTTTGTTAGAATGTCTGACTGAAGATCAACATGCTCTTTCCAATGATACTCTTAACTTCATGGCCACTCTGAATGAGTCAGATTCTTGTTTTAAACAACATAAGGTATTATAAAATGTCTTATGCAGATACAAGCTCAGTTATAAAAAAATGACTAGAGTTTGAGAGTGTCCTTTTCTCTTAATAGGAGAACCACACTGAACTGTGCAAAGACTGCAAAACCTCATACAAAAAGTTGACCGAGGTCTATGGCAGAATGGAGAAAAAACAACAGCTTTGCATCGATTTAGAAGACGCAGTGAGTATCAAACGCAGTTCTAAGTTATCAAATTAAGTTTTGTGATGTGGAATTATGGGAGAATTGTAAAACAGCACCCTCTATAGTCCTACATCTGTGCAAACTAAAGGCTGAAATACAAAAAGGGCTTTCTGCAAAAATAACAATCCAGAAGGAGAATATCAGACAAGCTATTCAGATTTGAAATGTTGCAATGCTCACCAGCGTGTTCTCTCTTGTGAATGTGTGGCGTCAAATAAGAGTCCAAACAGTTGATAAAACATCACAATAATCTACAAGAAATCCACAAGCTGAAAGGTGCATGTCCATAACACAAAATAATGTTTCCTCCAGTAAAAAAGACCATCCTCTGTTGTCCTCTTACATTCAAATCCAGCAACAGGACTCTTTTGGACTGTTATTTTACTTATATTTTAGCCAGAAACAATAGTTTAAAGTTAAGTCTAAATGCTAGATTTGTTTCTTTAAAAAATGCAGCTTCTTACGGGACATTAATTAGTGGGGCTGGAGTCTTGCAGACGTAATTGTAACCGTGCGTTCACACCGCCGGCGGCGAGAGCGTGAAAGTGGCTGGAAGTCATTCATTTTCAATGTGAGCCAGCAGCGAGCAGCAGCGCGGCGCGTCTTGGACGGTGAGAGCGTCGAGGAGAGTTGAAATCAAGTCAACTTTATGGTAATGAGCTATGATGCGGTTCGGTGGCAACCAGTCAGAATGCAGAAGTCCACCGCTTGAGCAGATTCCAGATAACGCAGTCCTGTAAACTTTGATTCCGACCCTATTCTATTAGTTATTAGCTCCTCAATCGCAACAACTTTGTCCTCCATCACGATATGAGTTTAATAAGAACGTGCACAATACTATTTATAGGCAACATTTTCCCACTGAAAGAAAACATGACTACAGAGAAGTTCTTTTCATCGATCGATTTCTTACTTTTACATTCAATATATTTCATGAGCTTAACTTATACTGACCCTCCTTGTGGTCAGTCTGCACAAGTTTAACAAGTTTGTTTGATTTGCGGTCCCTTTAAATACAAGACAAGCATTCAATCTATGTCAGAGCGTCAGAGCATTCATAAAATCTCTGTACAGCGTCGTTGGCAAGGCGGACAGGGCGAATTTTGATGCTCTCATCGGCGGCGGTGTGAACGCACAGTAATTCTTTTATTTGTGTTTTGACTCTCATTTTGGCAGCATACATTCCCTGCAGAGTATCCAATGGTGAGCAAGTGATCGCAAATTAAAAAAAAGTGTATTCCAGACTTTACAGACAGTAGGAACACTGGTTATTTGTTTTATTTCCTGCATTTTTCTTTGGATAAAATCATAAACTCATCTGCCAGACACATTAATGTAATGTAACACACTTATCCAACATAAGCCATTGTTTAGTTGTTTTGTTTGTGCAGTGCATTTGAGTACAAACCTTTTTTTGTCTACAATTAATCTCAAGTAGCTAATATAAGTAAAATATTACTTTACTTATTTCTTCTGTTTTTGCTAGATATTGTAAAATTAAATGCGTTTTTGTTGCTACAGTGTGAGCAAGCCTTAATGGTAAGCAGATGAACTGAATTGTGGTATCATTGCTTTGCTTGCTTCTCAGATGAACACGACACGACACCTGTGGAGTAAAAACTACAGTTGCTTGTTACCTCGGGAGGAGACAGTGCCTGTAATCGCAGTGTCCAGCTTCATGCTCTTCCTCCCCATCATCTTTTACTTAAGCAGCTTCCTGCACTCAGAACAAAAGAAGCGCAAGCTTATACACCGTAAGTAACTTGCCTTTAGAAAGTTTAAGCAAAAGGGCAAAGGTCTTTGATAGTGTTAATTGAGCATGCTTGATCCTTACTGCTTTAGATTTCATGGTCAATCACTTTCAGATAGTATTTAACCAAGCGGTCTCAAAAACAACTAATCTTGGTGTCATTCAAAACAGGTGTGCATTTTTTTTAATGCTCTAAGCAAGTCTCTGACTTCATTGCTAAACTGTGCGTTGAATATTTTGTTGCATCTTTTGCCAGTTAAGTTCTAATCTATTCTCTTATCCTGATCCACAGCCAAAAGAGCCAAGTCTAGCAGCAGCCTAATGAATATCCAAGACAAATTCAGCTGAGCGGACATTGGTTCCCTTCTCCTGCTAACTCAACAGGCACTTTCAGCATGGATGGGTAGGGTTCGTATCTTCTCCATGCACATCCGGGATCAAAGACTTGATGATGATGATCTACACATCCTGTATTCTTTTTCTATTTAAACCTTTTTTTTTTTTTTGCACAATTTGTGATTTGCACTATTGATTAAATTCGCCAATTGCAAGTTTTACTGAGAATGCTAATGATTTTCTGAGAGGATCAGTGATGATTTCAATAATTACAGTGGATGCTAGTATTATATTATTGTATTTAAGATATGAAGTAGATGTAATCCTGAAAGAGGGATGTTTATCTTGCACATAAGACTGGTTATGCTGCTTTTCTTGTGCACTGACAGACCATGTTACATTTTGTATTCTCTATTTTCCTAGATGATAAAAAAACTTGCACACATATAAACACGTGTACACACACACACACACAAATTACATGGCGCTTCTGGAAGCACTTCATGTGCATTAGAGAGAGAGATCTCGTTACAAATACTTCATTTAGGGGAAAAGGTGAATGCAGTGAGTAGAGGAGAAAAGTAAAGGACGGAGGAGGCAACTGAAGCCTTTTTAGATGGCCTATGTGCCTGTTTACTTCACTTTTTGTTTTACAATGGATTTGCCATAGTCTTCTCTCATTGTGTGGTTATATACTCTACTCTCAGAACACACCAATATTTATTATATAATAATTTATTAGATAATTAATAGTCTTATACCTATATTATGAAATAGATCTTTCATTTTATGACCATGAGGTAAAGTGTTTTGTACACACTGAATGCATACTTCTTTAGCTGTGAAATAGTTTTCTATTTAAATAGCTTCCTCATGCCTCTATTTTAGTTTTGCTTTACTCCTAAAGCCTTCCTTGGTGCGATTGGCAGGCTTGTTGTGGTGGACAAGCTGGTTATGTGGACTTTCCTTGGATTGCAAAGCGCCTGTTTCCTCAGTCATTAGCAGCTAATCTAAATGTAGGATAAAGTTACTTGACAGATTAATCGTAACAACACATCCGTTAAGCTGCATTGGCTTTTTGGTCTTGTGGAGCCAAGCCATTGCCTATCACACTGCCTGTTAAGCGCATTTCACTTCATTTATCCAATCATATGATCATACAGGATGTCTAACAAGAAAGACTGCTTTCATTGCTGCAATGCCAGATCTGTTGGGGAAAGTCATTACTCCTGACCTTACTGTCAAATGTAGCAACCAGGCGAGTTTTATGGCCACGTGTTCGAGGAACTGACGCAAAACCTGAAATACCTTTTGAAATGTATGACCCTAACCTTTGTTTACCTGACAAGAACCTTAGAGAGGATGAGGGGGAACTGGTGGGAGGTATGAGATTATCCGTCAGCACGTTTTGCCCTGGTAAAATCAGAGCAGTGACTTTGGACCTTAAGCAGTGAGCCCATGATGAAATATCCCTGAGCCTGAAACTCAGCAGGGACTGATCCAACAAACCTTCAAAGTAGCTGCTGCATTGTTTAAATGTTGCCATTAGGATTTTGGATGGCTTGGCGTTACAAATAATTTGTGTGTTGATTAATGATTGCTTTGTGCTCTTTACAAAAACTTGCATACTAACAAAAGTCTGATTTTTGCAAGGCTTTAATTTTATCAC
>JAUMHR010000079.1:12331324-12348012 GCA_032361145.1 Enteromius fasciolatus
CGTACGAATTAGTACAAATTGGCACAAATTTGGCACCTCGTACGAATATGTACGAATTGCTCGTGAGATTGTGTTGGCATTTCTGCAACCTTGTAATTACGTACCTTACTGCACGTTTCGCCGCAGTTTCAAAGTGAAATGTCCAGAGAGTGGCGCTACAAGTACGTATTGCAGTGTTTTTATAACGCAGCTCCAGGTACGTTTTCCTGCCATTCAGAGTCTAAATATTTAATGAGCGTCGCTCTATCATGTTGGAAATATCCCCTACACCAAACCTACCCGATAGTATTAACAAAAGTTAAAAATGTATTTGCTGATGAAGCCATGCTACTGTTAGGTGCTTTTCTCCACCTAAGTGCAACACCATATTGATAAACAGAAAGTTAGTATTAAGCAGGAAAAATAATAGGCTATATATATTCGACTGTTGGACTTTTCTGTTCTTTTACAATTAAAAAGTTTCCTTTGTATTCTTTAAATCCTAATGAAGACTTGGTATGCCAAACACATTGATTTCATGTGTAAATCTATTTACCTTTCTTACCATTTCCATTCACCTTGTTTGGTTGCACCTGAGTAGTTATGGGTCCTGTTTCACATTGCCCTGTGCACACTGCAAATAACTCTGCCGGGCCTCTCTCTCCTCAAACCCTGCTGTCTGAGTCATATCAGCCCACCCAATCCATTACCGATCAACATTTAGCTTGAAACAACTGCACTTCATCTCAGCAAGCATCAAACATTCTCCATCAACTGCATAAAATCCATCCTGCTCAGCCACCTCTCGTAGACACTCATTCATCAACATCCTGCCTGACAGCCACATCTTATGAAGACCAGTTAGCTCTCATCGCCCTCCCCAAATGGCCTATCTAACAGCGTCTCAGCTGTTAGGCCCCTCCAAACAGGGCAACTGCATTCTCATATCACATCTCTCCACACACCCACACACACACGCAGTCTGTGTAATGGGCTTGAGGAAACATACCGGGAACACTATCAGTGTGTTTGGAGACAAAGAGAGATGACAGCTCTGATAGAAAGAGAGAGAGAGGGACAAGTTGATGATGCAAAGCGAGGAAAAAGAATAGGCAGAGCCAGAAAACAGCATGGAAAATTCAAATTAAGAGCAGTGGCGTGGTGTAGTGGAGAGATGGATAGCAACAAAGTGGTTGGGAGGAACGATATGAAAATGATAAATACAATTTCACAAAAGGAAGAGGGAGAAACGGCATGAGTCCAGGGCTAAGCAGCATGCCAGCAGTGAGGTGTTTTTCAGATTGATTACCATGGGACACGCAGAGCTCACTCTCACACTGTGAAGTGGCTGATTGGGCGTAATTGGAAGGGATTCAGGGTTTACAAAAAAACTAGCTTCAAATTGTGCTAAACTCCTCACTGCGTCTTTCCCGGAACGGTTTACCCGGAAAAAAAGGACGTGCCACAGAGTGTTTTCGCACTGTGAGCCGAGCTAATCAGACTCGTGAAGCTAAAGTACCAAATAAGTCTCACTCTCCGTGAAAAGCAGGCAGTATTCGAGTTCTTGCACTCAAGTGTTTGCTGTATTCAGATCATGTGAGTCCAAAATTGTCATCAACCTTGTTTTTTTCAGATAAAGCTTTGCTTTTCAGGGCAGAGTCCTAATTAGAAACGGGCACTTCAGCCTAACCGTGCATTAGATTAATAATCATTTACATATATTTTTTATGAGTAATTAAATACGCAAACAAGTTCTCTGTATCAGGAGCATTAATTAAGATGCTCTGCATAGCAGAAAAACAACGTTTAATAAGAGAGGTTGGGGCGAAAGTGCATCTGCAACCAAATAAAGATCCAGGGAGAGGGAGAGTGCGTCCTCTGTGAGGGGCGATTGATTTCAAGTCTTTATTGGAACAGGAGCGGATACTAAATCACTGCTAATTAATATGCTAAAACTTTCCCTTTAGCACGTATCTCTCACCACAGCAGCTTGGGCTTAATTATTTAATTACTAAAAGGAAAAACCCACCCTGACGGGCATGAAATAACCTTTAAAGCAGTGCGACGTATTTTAACACATACATATATCATCTTGCTTACTGATTAATTTTACCGTTTTTGAGCATGTAGGTGTTGGTACTTGCAGAAAACATTTTTAGGTTCCTTGAAGTTCTGTAGGTTCCCTGAAAAAAAATCTACTGCATATCTCAACGATATTCAGCTATTCAGGAAATTCAGGAGTTTTTTTAATAATAGTAAATATTAACACATTTAATTTCATAATTGAATAGAAAAGTCTAGTCAAGCAGGTAAATATACAACTCTAAGGTAGTGAATGACTATCAGGGACTATTCAAAAAACCTGTTTGAAAATAGTCCTTATTTTTGCAATTCACTTTGATCATACAACTGATGTCATTGCACATTTCACCTTTACAACTACCTGGACAAAAGATTGCGTTCAGATAGGCTGTTATTACCTAAAATTATGATGTAATATGTTGGAATACTATTGAGGTAATGTTTAGGTTTTTCTTCAGTTCTTGCTTTTTATCGAGACCTTACATTCATGTTACTGCAGTCGCTTCATGCATATGTTAAACATTTAATATGAACGGCCATGTTTAGCAGGATAAAAGGATCCGAAAGGAGGACCAACCTTCAGGGCACCTTTTAAAAGTGCTTTTCATATTGCTCTAGCGCCATGCCAATCGCCTTATCTAACTGCAGCAGTAGCTAGAGAAAGCAAAATCTACAACTCAACCTTCAAGCATCTTATCACCTCAGAACATCAGGCCTCTTTTCTCAGCCCATATCCGAATAAGTCCAAATAAATAAATAACGCAAACCCTGAACACGCCTGTTTGTCTGTCAATGTCATTTGCACTTCAAAGTGTGAGGAATGAAACCGGAGAGCAGGCGTCTCGTTGTCAAACATGTTTGGGCGAATCGTTTGTTTGCCCCGCGGTTGTCTCGCTTTGGTTTGCATCTGGCTGTGGTTAAACCTGTAGCATTGATGCTGGCTTATCTCTGCCACTCAGAGACTCCACACACTCTCTCTCTCCAGAGATTGCCCTAGAGGAGGATGTGGAAGGCACACATGAAACTGACAGGATGTACGTCTCAAAGAAGGAGAGAGGGATGAAAAAAGAATAAAAGTAACATCCAGAAATATTGGAAAACAAACTTGTTGGAGGCCAAGAAAGGGCACTGAGATCTCATTTCTGATAATAGTGAGTTTTATGTTTGAACACAATACTGAGACCGTGTGCAGATTTTTAAAAAAGAATAGTACATACATAACTATGTTATTATTTACTCACTTTCATGTCATTCAAATTTCAGATGACTTTATTTTTCTGTGGAACACATTTTGAAGAATGTCCTGGTTGGTCATTTCCATGAGGATTTTGCATTATTTTTTAAAGCTTTAAAGCTCTTGTACCCATAAGATATTTTGGATGAAATCTAAGAGCTTTCTGACCCTCTGTTGACATCAGCGCAATAGAAATGTTCAAGGCCCCCGAAATGTGACATCGATAAATATTCCATGTGACATCAGTGGTTTAACCTTCATTTTACGAAGCTTAAAGAATTGTGTGAGTAAAGAAAATAAAATATGATTTTATTCAACAGTTTCTTCTCTTCCTTCTCAGTTTTTGACTCCTTACTACCTTTCTGGACATTGGACATGTTTTGCGTTGCTGTCTGTTGAGTGTCAGAAAGCTCTTGGTTTTTTTCTAAAATATCTTAATTTTTGTTCTGAAGATGAACTAAGGTATTATGGGTTTGGAATGACATGAAGGTAAGTACTTAATAACAGAATTTACATTTTTGGGTGAACTATCCATGTAACTATTTTACCATGTGGCAACTTTGGAAGATGTTAGTTGTAGAGAAAGATACAATTTTTAGAAAAGAAGCATCACTGTTTAAGAAAATCAGGCAGAAAGTAACAAATTCATATAATTTAACCAACAATCTGCCCGAAACATAAAATGATTATGAATTGCCATGAGATTGCAATGGAAAACTGGTACAATTCTTTAAAATCAGTTCATTCGTTTTGCGCTTAAAAAACCCCCAAAAAGCTATGTGTTTCTCAATTTTTTTAAAATGTATTGTATTTTTCTTTTTCTGAACAAACACAAAACTAATAAATATATATATATATGTATATATATGTTTACACAGTATATACTGTATGTGTGTGTGTGTGTATTGAAGTAGGTCTCCCAAGACATCCACATGAAAAAAATATAGCAACTAGTCAACATCTGAATAAATCATGACAGAATTTTTAACTGAATTAATTCTCTTTAACTTTTCTTTATTAAGAAACAATTCAAAATTTTAGTTTCTGGATATCCAAAACATTCCTTTCATTATCCTCATTATGTCGTTGTTTGACATTAATAATGTGCATCCTGTCACTTTACATCACATCATCCCTGGTTCCAATTTTGCATCATCTACAGTACTGTCATATTCTCATTTTCTGCTCCTCACCATCTTTCCTCGGTTTGTGCCATGTTGCCTCAATCCCAGTTGGTGCTGGCATTCCCTACTGAAACACATCCAACTCAACTGGCAAACTCCTTCACTCTTCTAACGGCTCCACGCTTTCCTTTTCTTGGTCTGTCTCTTCTTGTCTTCTGCTACATTAGTGTGAAACGTGTGAGGAAATAAACATCAACACATTTACTAGATTTGTAACAATACAGGTCAGAACAAGTTACTGTTAACATGATAATAAATGTATTCATGTGTTTAACGTTTGCATATTAGTGGACAGCTGCACATCCTCACTACGTTTGGACTGCTATAATCCCAGGTCATTACACAATGTGTCTCCCTGGCCTTAGACCTCTTCTTTTTGTTATTTGGGGTATAATGGATGAAGAAAGAAGATGGCTTACAGAAAGAGAGAAATAGATGAACAGGATAGTTTGCTGTCTATTATTCTGGCCTTTATGTCCTAAAAGATGAATCTCATTATTTCAAGGCTGTGCCTAATAAGCACTAATCCTGCATGCAGTAAGAGACCTGACAGATTCTCTGTCAGTGTTTTTACTGTCAGATTCTCTCCCTCTTGTTGACAGTGGGAGGAGGCGATGAATTCGAATTATGAGATGAATTCGTTTCTTCTTGTATTTTAGAAGATAATAAAGAAAAATGTGTATGTTGTTGGCTTTTAAAAATGACATTGAAGAACCATTTATGGTTTCTCAAAGAACCAGTGAGTAGTTTTTAAGTTAACCATTTTTACTGCAAAGAACATTTTAATAATCTAAAGAACCTAATAAAAAGGTTCTATGGGTGTTAAAGATGCTTTATGGAACCATAAAAACAAAGAACCTTTAGAATGTATACAGTCGAAAAATTGCTTTATTATATTTGAGGATTGTTATCAAACCTTTATGGGATAGAAGCTATAGGTTAATTCCTTAAAACGTCCATTTAAACAGACCCTGAGGGGGGAAAGTCTGTAAATAATTTAATTTTTTACTAAAAGAATACTCTTATCGACCTTTAGCTCAATAGAGGGATCAAACTTGAGTTACTGGAATTGAACTAAAGCAGAAATAAAAGTATTTTTCACCACAATGCCACTAGGTCGGTGTTGTTTTAATTAAATGAATCAAGAAATCCATAGTGTCTCTTTTCAGAAGAAAAAAAAGAAAATGAAGGAAAAGTGTAATATGAGAGGAAAAGAAAGAGATGGCTCATTTGATCAATATCTCCCTGCCTCGAATTCAATCAGTGGGGATAAAAAGCAATTCTCCATATCACCCAAAATAATATATCTCCATTACTCCGCACGAACTCCCATCATATCTGACCCTTCATTCTATCCACACCTCTGATACTCGCTTTCTCCCCCATCTTTTTAATCTGTGCAGAGATACTGGAGAGGAGGGGTAGAGTTGATGGTTGATTGAGTCATGATAAATCAATCATCCCAAAATAACCCACATGCTTTTGGCACCTGCCATTTCATTTTTCATGTCCTCAGAGCTGTTTAAAGACATCGGTATGATAACATTGCTTCAGAGTTACAAGAATTTCGATGGTTAAATATGAAGGAAAGGATCCAAACATGTGCATGGTGATATCTGTTTTATTGTTTCCCAAATGGAAGTTGCAGCCGTTGTCCATCACTCAAATGCATAATCAAGAAACCAACTGCAATAACAGCATGACATGTACAGTATTCCCTGCAGAGCGTGTCTCTGTCAAGAAACTCCCATGATTCACATACTCTCAAAGACTGAATCATGTTGCAGAAGCTTGCAGAAAATAACTGTGGGATATGAAAGCCCTGGGGGGAGGGTTTCCTTATCTCTGCTTGTTTATAATTCATTCCCAACACACATTTGTAGCATTATCTGTTTTTCTTGCCTTCAGAACCATTTTGATATGCATTAGAACTTAAAAATTTTAGAGGGCAACAGGACAGGTAGAGTAAAAGCTGGCTATACTTGCATAATGGCCCAGCTTTGCCAAATGAATAATAATCAGGAAGTAATGTTCTTTAGATAGGGACCTAAGACTATGAAGTAAAAACATACCTTGGCATACCCTTCACTTAGTCCATAAACTTCTGCACTCTTTCTCTTAATTGTATTGCTACCATAATATCAGTTACCCTTTCAGTCGAATCACTTCGGCGTTACATATGGGAACTCGCCAGAGAGACCAAATGCCTTTGAGCTTTATACAAAAGGCCAATGAATATATGCACTTGGTTGTGCTCAGGTGCACCTCATCACTGTGTGAGTATAAGAGGGCACGAGCGTAGTGCACATGCAGCTTTTCGCTTCAGAGCCGAAGCCGCTCTGAGCTTCTTCAGGAGACCCCCTCTGCGAGTTTGGAGACCTTGGGGGATTTCCAGGTGAGCGTTCAGAATGTTCCGTCCGGGGTGAAAGCCATGCGGACTTCTGATGCACCATATAGTCCCGTGGTCCTCCTGGAGGAGACCACTCCCCCGTAACAGGGCTGAGTGTGTCCTTCAGAGGATGAGATGTCTTCGGCAGCATCAGAGGGTTAGATGGTGAGGCTGAAGCCGCCTCGGGAGGGCACCGCGCTGCGGTGTCTGCCCCGCCCGTGGTGGATACCGAACTGTCTGTTCTGCTCCTCCGTGCCATTTGCCCTCTTGGGACCTACGCAGCTCCCTTCGAGCCGCTTCAGTCAGCAGAAATAAAATTTCTGACACTGAAGACAGCGCTTCTCATCGCGCTGGCCTCTATTAAGAGAGTAGGGGATCTGCAAGCCTTCTCTGTCGACGAAGAGTGCACATGAAACTGCAACCATAAACATAATCAGGAAGAAAGTAACAAATTCATATAATTTAACCAACAATGTGCAATTTTTACATGACTTATAGTCATGGCCAAAAATATTGGCACCACATGTTAAAAACATACATAACTTGTGTCGCTACTTGTTTAAAAAAAGGTTTAACCTTGAAAGCAGTATCCCCAACAATATAATAAGTGCTAAGAGATTTACAAAAAGGTATAGTTATGCTTAAGTTATATTTTCAGATATGGTTTGAAAACAATCTCAACACCAATCAACCAGCGTGATATTATATCAGTAATACTCCGTTTCAATTTTAAAGTGATTAATCTTGTATGGGTACAAAAGGCGCTAGCCTAGCATAGCCTCTAGATATCACATTTATCACTCACTGACAGATGAGGCTCCGGGATGTTGCAGAACAGCATTTTTTTTTCATTTGTCATGTTTATGTCTGGATATTACAAGAAACAAATCTGTAAGTATATCAGACCACCTTAAAAGCTTGTATCTAGATGAAGTATGGGATTTCATACTTTAGAGAAGCCTAAAACAAAACATAGCATTGTTTGCTTGTCAGTGTTGATTAAAATAATAACTCAGTGCTTTACACCGGTGCTATTTCTTTTTGACAGCGTATAATAACTCAACTGAAATGATTCATTTTCAGATGCATTTTACTCCTTATCAACTGCTCTAAAACAATTACCCTGCCCATGATACAGATGATGGCTCTCCAACTCCCGCTAGCACTCCATGTTTATGAACAGAGGGGTGTGACAAACCCTTTTAATTAGATTCCCAACCCCAATCCTCCAATGCTTAGCCGAAGACAGGGAAAACAGACCATAATCTGACAGGTGTCTGGAGGCAGATGGAGAAATCCAGTCTTCCCTTTAGAGAAGCAGTGAGATGTGGCGCATTTCCCCTCTCTTCACACCCTATTACCCCTCTATCCTGTCCCAATCTCCCTGATGAGAATGGAGAGGGATCCAGGACAGAATGAGACTCATGGATACGTGTAGTCCTGGTGGTTCATGAGCACCAAGGCAAAACCGCAGTGCGCTGAGAAGGTTCTAACTCAACGGGCAGGAGACAGGCCAAAACATATACCTCCCATCCACCTCACGGGGAAATACCACATTTGGAATTCAATATAAACTCACATAACACTCACATCTATACTTATTAATAAAACATATAAATATATCCAGTTGGGTCCGACCTGTCGGAGAAAGTTTTTAAGGCACTTTGTCTGGGGGGTTGATAGGCTGTGCTTGAGGGGGTTCCTGACATCTGGTGCTTGGGTATGTGAGCAATTGCTATAATGCACTCACTCCATTACCTTCCCACAGTGGACAAACAGGTAATGGGTTTCTTAAAGGTAAACCCTCCTTCTTTACCCCTTACCTGCAAAAGGTAAAAAACTAAATCGAAAACAGTTAGTGGCGCTGACATTAGTAATTCAGATTCAGACCTTCAGAAAAGACGTCCTTAGAATAATAATGAAAGTTTTCATTGGTTAGTGTGATTTATTCTTGCTCTTGTTATTGCATTGTGCTGTTGTCCATGCTTTAAAAATACCCATAAAAATTGGTATCTTATGCAATATTGCTTCCCCAATAAATGTTTAAATTCAAACATTTCACTTGAAAGAAAGAAAAAAATTAATTTATGAATTTTCTGAAACTGAACCTTTCTGTTTCTGTGTTTTTTTTGTTTTGTTTTGCTCCCAGAATTTCTTGGATTTTTGTGTAACTCAAAGGCTTTCAAGCAAATATCAAAAGTAGGACACTAGGACCATTATATCTTTGTTCACACCTTTTCTTCTATATGCCAGCAAATTAATTCTTTTCATTCTGGCTTTTTCTATTATTTCTCTGAATGTCTTTATTATAAAGAAATGAAATAACTGATAGCACCTATAAAGTCATATTTCTTCCATTTATGCCAAAACGCTCTACACTGATAGCAGAATTAACATCTCAATTAAAAAGCAAAGTAGCAATTACCATCTCTTTATATTTATTTAGCATAAAACAGTTTTTGTTTTACTTGCAAAAATAGGATTATGCATGTTTTGAAGTGACACTAAATTTAGCAGAAACTAAAATGAATTGCCCTTTAAACTCATGGTGAATAATTTAAACAAAGTCCCTAAAAGCAAAAAAGTAGTGCATAGTCTTTCTGCGTTAATGAGCCTAATAGAGGAAATTAGAGTGTCAAACAAGTAGTATGCCTGCCATTGTAACAATTAACCACAAAGGGAAATTCAAAGCACAACATTCTACAAGTTATAAAAAGATTTATTAACATTTGGCCTGATAAACAGAGAAATAAGAAGAATTCTGCAGCAGATAGGGGTGCAGTAGTGCACATTTTACTTTAACCTGCCTAGCAGAGTCCTGATCAACATCTAATAATGGAAAATTATTTTGTATAGAATAATGTTATGTAGGTTTAAGTTATTTACAGTCAAGTCTTAACCTTTAAGACTTATTAATGAAGTATAAATAATTCATTTTTTAAACTTTATAAAGTGCTTTGGTCCACAAACATTTTGTTTCTCAAAGGTTAACCAAGTATGAGATAAAGTATAGTGTGGTTTCCAGGATTGGATGTTGTACTGTGACACTGGAAAGACTGCGCTATTCTGACTACAGCCAAATGGCAACAAACAAAAACACGAATTTTAGCTTTGAAGTGAAAAATGATCTTTTATAAAAGCAGGTGTGAAGTTTGATTCACTGAGACAGGGTGCTATTCTCTTATCATCACTGGCAAGCGATTCTTTAAACCCTGTTAGATCTGAGTGTGTAGTCATTTTAACAGCTATGCGAGAAAGGGAGCATATTTCAACTATTTCCTTACACTCTAAAAAATGGTGGGTATAATATCAACAGAACCAGCAATTGGGTTGTTTTTGACCCAGCAGTTTGGGTTAAATGTTTAACCCGACCTCCTGAATAGTAACTCAAACCCAAATGCTGGTTCTGTCCATACTTTACCCAGCGCTTGGTTGTAACCCAGCATCTTTCAGAGAGTACTGATCTGAGTTTCAGTCAATGTTGATATTTTAAACTTTTGTTGTAAGTGCATAAGTTCAAAATTAAATCACAAATGTTAATACAATTTGTATAGAGATACACCACAAAACCCTGCAATATTTTTAACAATAAAAGCATGCAGATGGAAGCCTTTTCCACTATGACTATACACAGATCTCTGCTTGATATCAGGGGAAAAACAATTTAATGCATATTGACATCAAAAGGTCACATCTTATTTCTAGTCAGCTACGTTGTTTCCTTTGCTGCATTGATATTGCTATCAATTTGGTAGAAGTCAATTCATCTTCTTGTGCTGCACTGCAAATGTAAGATTTCAAGCTTGACATCAAAGAGATATGAGTCATTTGACAAATAGTCTTTCTTTTTTCTAGTCAGCTATCATATAATCAATCAATGGGCTGATTTCCTGAAACACTTTATCTACCTTTGCTCTATTTTTATTTCATTTTATTTTATTTAACAAATGGTGATTGAACGTGCTTAATCTTGATCATTAACTTTAAGCTAATATGGTTAAATGTTCAAACTGACTGCATATTTTATGAAGTTACTAAACTTTGGCACGTGGCATGTGTGATTTTGTTAATTCCTAACAATAAATAAGCATGACAATTTTTTTTTAAAATAAAAATACAAATGTAATTTTTTTAAAATATATTTTTATAAATAAAATAAATAAAAGTTGCATATTTAGTATAAATCAGAAGGCACCTCTTCATAAATAATATTCAAGCATCAGTAGTATCTGGGAAACAGCGACCTCTGCTGACGTCAGGAGAAACCGCACACACTGACATTTTGAAAAGAGTCACTTATTTGTGGTTCTAGATAATAGTAGAGGTGCTCAAGGACAAAATTGACAGTGTTGCTATTCATTTCTACTTGGATAGACAGATGAATTAACAGGCAGGGGAGCAATTCCAGCACAAGAAACAAAAAAACCTCAGATGTATCAATTATGAAATGCAACAAATGCCACAATGCATCCAACACAAAACAAAGTAAAATTTGTACAAATACAAATGCATCTGCAGTACAATGCAATGCAGAATGGGAATGCATTAGCTTGTAATGCCACTGTGTCTTGCAATGAGAACAACTGTCAACGCAGTGTCATGTTATCACTCCTCATGGGGGTTTCTGTCAAGCGTAATGTGTGGCCAAGGACTGTGGGGAGAGGAGGAGACAGGGTTGTATTGTCTGATAGCAGCAGGCAGGAAGGATCACCAGTGGTGCTTCTTACAGCATACTGCTAGAATAAGCTGGTGGCTAAAGGTGTTCCAAGATTATTATAGTGCTCGTTATAGAGGATGTGCCGACTTGTTCATTATGGACTCCAATGTTGCCATCATCCTCTTCTCTGCCTCCGCCTCCAGTGGATTCTGGGTAAAGCTAACGAAGTACAGCCTTACTGAGCAATTAGTTCAGGCATTCTTAGATACTTGGAATCACCTTACGTGATATTGCAAAAAAAACAAACTGGACACATGGTGAAATACCCAAGCCATTTCAGAAGCTACAGTTTCTTGTTCTGTTGAGTGTGGAGTCAGGAATATAGCAATGTGGATAAAAGCAGGGAAATGTTTAGTATGTGCTGTAAGCTGGTTTTGAGACACTGTCAAGTGAATAAATGTAAAGGTAAATAGCACACAGTGTCTAAGCTTCGGAAAAAGGGATCTGCCTACTATAAAATGAGAATAATAAGGTGAGGACTCAATTACCTGTCAATAAGTTAAACAGATGAGGTCAAAGACAAGGCAATCAATGAGCCGACAGTTAGATCAGTGACAAGGTCATCACTGAGATAACTCATGAAGTCATTACTGGGAGTCTCATACACAGACGTGTTCTATCTGCGGAAATGACATGTTCATCAACAGGGCTTTCTGAATACATAAATGTAGTTGTACATAAATTTAATCTGCATAAATGTAAAATAGACTATTTAAGTGCTGATTTTTGACATAGCTAATCTTTTTCATATATGGAACAGTAAAATATCAGAATATGTAAGAATGCTGTTTTATATCAAAAAATGAAGAGGAAAAAAAAGATTAATCTTGGAACATATTAAAATACACTACGAATGTTTTATATATCTTATATATTATAATTCTAAAAAAAAAAAAAACTTCATTATTCGTCAAGAACATGAACAACCGTAAATTTAACTTCCAAAAGTGCCTTCTGAATAAAAGCGATATTGCTTAGCTTGTCAGTGATCTACGGCTCTGTTGTATTAAATGCGCTCCATCTGAAAGCACGTGATGGAAATCGCAGAACCGGCTTTACTGATAAGATGTGATTCATTGTACAGCCCTATTTTTTGTTTGTTAATCACGATGTACAAAGTAGATGAGGAAACCTGGGATGTCGGGTGTATTCAAAGAGTCGCCATTTCACTAGTTCCCACTACCTCGGCGATAAAATAGCTTGTTTGGCGAACTGTCCGGGGGACAGGCAGGGAGCCCGGTGGCCTCCAAGCCCTAGGAGGTTTAACCCGGTGGCTAGGGTTAACAGATGCTCGAAGCCCAGCCTGGTCCCCACGTGCCCCCAGGAGGAAGTGGAGAACTTGGCAAAACGAGGGACCCTTAGCGAGGGTTGGCTTTGGCTCGGGTGGCGGAAGGGGAGCTGAAGGAAGACAAAAAACGCAGAAGCCGAGGATATGGAGTGAGCGGTATTTAAGGCGGAGTAGAGGAGATTCGCGGGGTTATCAGTAATAAGGAGATTGGTGGCAGCTGCGATCGCTTGTGCGTGCTCCTCCTGAAATTCAATTAATTGCTTAATCGTCATTACCGTTTACAGTGCGTGGAATGGTGTGCTGTGATTGGTTGAGAGGATATATTGCATTCTGCACAAAAGGAGAAAAAAAAGACATGACAGAATGACAGGTCAGATACTACATTTTTTGTAAAATTAAAACTCGTTTGTCAATACTGACCAGATACAATACTGATTTTGGCGGAAAGTTTTATTTTTCAAAAATTAGTTTATCGCGTTTTGGAACTAAACTCTTCATATAGGCAGTATTATACATCTGCATTTGTTTGGATCAATTTATGTAACCAAAAGTTATACTACAATGCTACAATGTCTTTTATAAAAAAAGTTCTTGTTTAAAGAAGGAGTTCAGTCAGTGAAAACTGTGCGTTTAAACAAATCCATCATTAAGGCATTTTAACTAAACCATTGGTTCTGGCCCAAATACCAGTCAATAATCTATAATAATGGTTCCTCCAGTGAAAAAACTCCATCCTCTGTTGTGTTCCCGCACCAAAATCCACAATTTTGGTCCTTTTTCTTTTGTAAACGGTGCCTGATCTGTGCATGTTGCACTTTTGCAATATCTTCAGACAAATCTTTTTTCACTGGTGATAGCAATTATGGAAAGACTTATACTTACTATACTTCCTTGCTATGATCATAATGAATGACAAAAGCAATATATCTTTACAATACTGAGTGCTTTGAGACTTGCTTGGGAAAGAAAACCAATATACTTTACTGTAAAGTGGAGTCCTCACAAGGAGTCCTCGGTGGCTCTGCCCTTTGATGGCCCTTGCTCTCTGGGCTGGATTGACAGAAAAGTCTCTCAGCTCACAGCTTCTCTATTTCTTGGGGTCACATAGCTGTGGTTAACCCTCAGCTTATAAAGTCATATTGCAATGGGGCAAACATGCTCTGTATTTCAAAGCTCACATATCGGATGGATAGATCTAAATAGACAGTCTAATAAAAAAAAAAAAATTATAATAAATTGAGGAGCACAAGACAAATACAACACATTTCCATATTATAAATTGCGTATGGCCTCTGGGTGACATTAGGCATGTGCTTTGGGTACAATCTTTTATTGGTTTCATTCATTTACTGTGGAACATGGATGGATTTTCTATTTCTGTGTAATGAATTAAAAGGATATGTTGTTTGTCAGGTTGCACATAGTGACCTTGGAATATCACCGTGTTTCTACGGTTTAAAAGAGATATTCTGCTAATATGTGTGTGTGAGTGTGGGGAGGGGTGGAGGGTCCAATAATCCTTCAGACTCTTTTCAAGGGACACTTTTCAAGTTCAAAAACATGGTTTTTCAAGTGTCATATTGATTGCTACATTATATTCTATGCAAGACATCTTTCTTTGTTCCAGCATCTGTTATTTTGCTCTCTTTTATTACAGAGCAAATAATATTTTTTGTTTGTTTATGTTTGTGTGTTGTGCCTCATTTTGCTCTTTTACATAATCATGCTTGAATGCTATTTTGTGGTCTTTGGAGAAAAAAATGCAACACATATTTACCCTTTGAAACCATGGGGTGGAATTGCACAGATGAGTTACTGAAGCTAAATATTACAGTTAAAGGACAGATCACAGAATAGAAATTAAACAGTAGGTTTGAGTAGAGTTTGAGTAGGTCAGTGGTTGAATGATGTGTCATGAACCACCTTAACAGCTTGTTTCATTTTCAAATCATTGTATTTTGTGTTGCATTAATACAAAATATTAATTTGAGGAATTTCTGCCCAGTTTTTTTCAGAATTGCTTATATATATGGAACATTAAAGAAATATATTTGCATTCCAATGGTTATTGTAGTATATATATATATAACCTTAATGTAGGACATTTTCCTTTGCATATTTATTTTCTATTTGCATCTATAAATACAAAATGTGCTGGTGTCAAAATAACCACTCTGAATGATGTAAATTATTTCCCCCCATTTCATAAGCGTCTATTATGATATTTACATTAAAGGGTTAGTTCAACCATAAATGAAAATGTAATTACTCACCCTCATGTTGTTGCAAACCCATAATACCTTTGTTCATCTTTGGAACACAAATTAAGATATTTTGATGAAATCAGACAACTATCTGACCCTCCATTGACAACTGAAACGATCCCAGATCCAGAAACGTAGTAAAAACATGGGTAAAACAGTCCATGTGACATTAACAACTCTGCTTCAGTTTTGTTAGGAGAATACTTTTTTTGTGCAAAGAAAACAAAAATAACATAATTTTACTCCATACTCCATTTACCATTCTTCTCCCCTGACTTATGTTTTTCGTCACTTTAGAGAGTATCACGACGTCAACGTGTGCATACGCTTTCTATTAGGCCTTTAGGCTAGGCGTAAATACCAGGAGATCACGTCAAGTGGATGTAAACAAGGCTGACTACGTAAAATACGGTAAAGTGTGTGTATGCGTTGCGTTATGATACTCTTCTAGTGTCGCAAAACTGAAGTTGAGCCACTAATGTCACATGGACTGTTCTATCTATGTTTTTTTACTACATTTCTGGATCTGGGATAATTTTAGTTATAATTGCCATCTATGGAAGGTCAGATGGCTCTCTGATTTCATCAAAAATAATAGTAAGGACCACAAAAAAATATATATGTACTTTTGAGGTCGTTTAACCTGAACACACACAAGGTCCAAAGACAGGGTTATTCCTGAAGATTTCTAGTTACCATTAGCTAGCACCAACTTCCTATCCACTATTGGTCAAAAAGTTTGAAGGCTCTTAGGCTCTTTGTTCAGGCCTTGATGTGAGTCATTTCCATGGCAAGTGAAGCAAAGAGAAAGTGCTCCCATGGATGTTGAATATTAGTCCATTTTACAGAATAGAGCAGGCATCACACAGTCAACAAGGTCCTGCAGAGGGCCACTTAAAAGTTCCAACTGTCATTTAGGAACTTTGGCCTGCTTCTTTAAAGCATTGAACTCTTACGCACACTGTCTCATTGTTGCTCACGTAATGTTCATTTCTCAGACAGGTGATGCTTAATTAATTTTATCAGTAATATCAAGAGTTCTTTTGAATTTGTAGTATCCCTGAACAATAGATAGCCCTCAAAATTACAGTATGTTTTCCTGAAAGAGCAATAAAATGTTTTTATGAATAAATCTAACTATTAATTGCCATGGTTATTAATATTTATTAGAGACATATTTTCCTGACATAAACACAATGAGAGATTTTTGAAAAGGTACATTTATACTAAAAGTACCTTCATTTTGAAGGTCAAAAATATATGCATTTGAGTTAAGGAATCATTTTTGTAAATTTGTTCCTTTATGTGAACCATTCAAATGAACCCACATCAATGACTCATCTTACACTGCATTTAAAGAAATAGTTAATAGAATAGTTATTAATGGAATTAAAATATATATAATTTGAAGAATGTGAGTAACCATACAGTCGACGGTAGCCATTGACTTCCATATTATGAAAAAAAAAACATTGAAGTCAAGTCAAGTCAAGTCACTTTTATTTATATAGCGCTTTTAACAATACAGATTGTAGCAAAGCACTGAACATT
>JAUMHR010000079.1:12406717-12419602 GCA_032361145.1 Enteromius fasciolatus
ATATTTATTCAGCTGTCAGATCATATATAAATCTTAATTTCGGAAAATTAACACTTACGACATATATATATATATATGTATATATATATCTGGTGTCTCACAGTTGTTCCCTGCCTCTATTTCTCTCTCATCACATAATTATCAAAGCCAAAGAGACAATGTCATGAGGATGTCAGAGTTTGACTGGAGATTGACACATCAAGAGAAAGATATGCATATTTGCAGACAACTATGTGGACTTATTAAATGTTAACTATGAATGACCCGATAATTATACATTTTCGTTGAGTAGTGACAAATGATGTTTGGTTCTATTCATGGCTCTCACGGAAACAAGTCTAATATTGTAGTAAAATACTAGTTTTCTGCAGTGTTCTGCCACCATTTCAACTACAGTGATCAGTGCAGATTAATTCGGTCACACTTTATGGTCACCTCACTTTTTTAGAACGACAAGCTTTGTACAATTCTACACGCTTTAGGAGAAGGGGCTTTAAGGAGAAACAAGTATGTGGAAACTAATGTGTTTTTTGAAACTTAAATCACATAAACACATTGCATTACACCAAATACACACAAAAACATCATATGACCACTACAAGAGAGTAAATTAAAATTAGGTGGATCAATCTGTTGCAGAAAACAAACTTGTATATGATTTCTATTGTTTTTTAACAATGAAGTGTCTCACTTTACAGTTTATATAACTATATAACAGAAGATAACTTATATAACTGCCATAGATCTTTGATGTACCATGCCACTTAAATACTGCAGTACATTAATATATGATCATTCAGTACCATGGTTGACATAATGCGTCAATAAAGGTCTGGGGTGGTACTATAAGGCACATCCACATATTTCTTCTGCATACAGATGAAGATAACCATGTTTAAATTTCTATAATGATTCTGTACTGCTAAGGGTTCATAGAGATGGACTCACTGTAACAGGACACACTGAATCGGTCAGAGCTACAGTGTGTAGGGGATCCTTAGAGAGTAGATTAGACTCTAGGTCATATTATATTATAGGCTCTTTTTATAATGCCACAGCATAATGCACCACATTGCAGAATTCAGCAAATTCTGTTTCACGCTTCTAAGCGAGAGAGCGCTGCTGGCTCTGAAAGAACGCTGTCTGATAAAAATTCAAGCAGAGTTCCAGAAAGCATCTACAATGACTCAACAAAATCAACATATAGTGTGTGAGGCGAGCAGCCAGCTAAGACTTGCATTTTAAAGTGCAGAAAATGTTATTTTTTGCCGATCGATCATCACGTCAGAGCATGTGCAGACCTGTTTAGAATGAATAGAGGCTCTCAGAAACCGCCGTTGGACGCTGTCGGAGGTGTTGTGCCACCTGTAGAAGAATGAGGTGGATTGTTTACGCAACCCCCAACTGCCTCATTATGATAATGCTTTGTGTTCCTGTGCGAGTCCCTGTGGACCCCGACAGCCTCCCTTTTCCCTTCCTTTTTATGTTTACTCTGCTCCTACTAGGCTCACACCGGCTTACGCTGGGCCACGCCAAAGTTCGTAGTCTGTACCCAATTACTGCAGAAGTGTTTGCTCCTCTTGCTGTCTCCATCTGCACCGTACAGTGAACACGGACAGCGATGGCAGGGGAAAAACAACCTGCCTCATGAAAAATGACAGCTCTCCTTTAAAAAAAATGAAGCAATCTTTCACCAATCTCTCTAAGGTTTGGATCAGAAGAGTCCTGCTTCTTTTGTGAGGTGAACTGAGACTCTGTGTAGTTACGGCTGGGGAGATTTCACAGCTGTTGGTGAAGGTGAAAAGAACTGTAGATTCTGTTTCTATAAGAAAGAAAAGTCACAAATGAGATATCTAAATTGTTTCTCTTATAGACATAGATGAGAATTAATGTAGAGCAAATGGAGACTTACTTGCCTGTACTTATTTTTTTTTCTCTTGACCAAAAAAGTCATGGAAGAGTATTTTTGTCCATAAAGTCAAAATGTTATTTTGGCATACACTGGCTTTTATTGTATGGTGAAAAACTGCTGAAAGTTTGAAATATTTTACTGAAGAAAACAAGTCATACAGGTTGCAACAACTTGGGGGTGAGCAAATGTTGATAGAAATGAATTTAAGCATTTTTATGCTATCACTGAGTACAGTAACTAGAAAACTCTTGGTGTGTGTGATTTATAAAGAGAGAGAAAACAGAGAAACCTCTTTCTCATGTATTTTTAATCATACTGTTAACAACTAGTTTTGCTTGCAAGTACAGTTCTTTACACTCTACAAAGATTTAAGGAAAGAAGCAGTTGTCACTACCTGAATTTTCAGGGGTCATAAATATTTCATATTTATATTACTGTACTTTTTATATTTCCCTTTGCATGTCATTTCAACTAAAGGAAGAGTTCACAAAAAAAGAAAAGAAAAGAAATTTCTTGCACTTACTCACCATCCTGTTGTCCCTAACCTGCATGACTGACTTTCTTTTGTGGATACCAAAAGGTGTATTTTATAAAAGAATAACCAGGCCACTCTTTTGATGAAATGAAAGTGAATGAGTAGTGGAGCTGTCAAGGTTGAAAAACTAGTGGAAGATTCAAGTAATAAAAAATAAAAATTAAGAACCACTTACAATTTTTTTAGGTACTTTTATAGTGCTTTTTGACAGTTTATGAAATAGAATGGCCAGGATTCTTTTTGTGTTCCAATCAAGCTAATTTATAAGATGCCACAGGACTGAATAAGTAATGACAGAAGTTTCATTTTTCTTTTCATTTAAATCTCCTGTGAAAGCGCATGGTCTGAGTGCTAAAATGTTTCTCTGGAGAGTGCATCTGCATATTGAGCATAGCAGTGCTACTAATATTATACAGTTTTAATTGGTTTTGTCGCAGTCAAATGTGGGCAAAACAAATCAACAGGAAACTTAATTTAGCAGTTGGGGCACACCGGCATTCACAGACACATGCAGTCTTGCCCATAACTTTCTATTCTTCCTCTCATATTTCACCTGCTCTCTCTGTCTGTGAGTTAATAAGAGAGTCAGAGGTACAGGATTAGATGTTCTGCTCTCTCTGCTGGACCGAGCACAATGCCATACCTTTGTTTCTCCTCTAATATCTCCCATTTTTTTCCCAGAGTTTGTTACATTTCACACACTGGAACATTTTTGTTCTGCATTTATTAGCACGGCTATGTATTTACCCTCTTCCCTTTCACATCTTGTATTTCTCCATACTTGAGCTGGTTTGCTCTTTCTGCCAAAGCCAATCACATACGTTACTCATAGTGCACATCGGAATCCTGTTCTCATTTTCCCTGTTATTCCTCTCCTCTGCCTTTGGTATTCGCAGTCACATGTTCAGCTCAACCTTTCTCCCCCTCATTCAGCGCCTCGCTTCATTCTCTCTGTCCTTCTTCTCCTCAGCTAAGCACTGCATTTATTTCTCAGCTTGACCGTCCTTTGACCGGGAGAACCTTCCCCCCTGCATTTTATCAGTTGCTCCTCCGTAACAGCAATCACACACCCCATAGGTGTCCCCTGCCTCTATTCCTCTCTCAGCACATAATTGTCAAAGTCACAGAGACAAAGTCATGAGGATGACAGAGCTTGACTGGAGATGGACAGTGAGAGAAAGATGTGTATTTGCAAGTTTTTTGGCCTTTTAAACTCACACTAGCTGGACGTATTAGGTTTTAACTAACGATTAGCCCAGTATTATCATCCAGAATAGGTTGTATATAAGTAAAGTGTAATCTAATTCTTACACAGTTCATTTTAGTGGATAAAAGGAATATAGCACAACCAGTTTAATCCCATTCTTGAGCGAATGACTCAGACACGTACAGCAGATTCATCAAGCTATCCATCCACAGGTTTGTGGAACGGCACAAACAGTTTAGTCCAGTTCCAGAACAGATACCAACAGATGAGTTGGGAATCAAACATATTCGGCACAACAAATGTACGGTTTTTGTTGTTTATTTAATTGCATTGAAATAGTTTCAAATGTATTTATTACATAAAAAACAAAAAAGTAATCTAATCTTTTTTGAAAATATTTATTTTGTACCAATATAAGACTCGTTAATGGAACATTGGGAATCAGAATCGTTAAACTTCAAAATTCCTCTCCATCCTCAGTAGAAGCATTTATTTTTATTATAAAGGCTGTCAGCTGATTAAAAAATGGGGGGGGGGGCATAATTAATTGCATTTTTCGTAAATTAATCACGTTAAATTGTTTAATTGACAGCCCTAATTTTCTATATTTTTAATCAGTCAATTAATGTTTTCCAATATGTGCTGGTATACTTTGCAGTGTTACGGTACCATACTTTTTTTTGGCTTAGGCTTAACTAGACCTAACTTAGGCTTAATTAACATTTCCAGAAACCAAATGGTTGATTACACAAGAGTTTACGTGAAGGTATGCGCATTCGGATTTTGCTGAGTTAGATACAGTATGTTCCCAGCATATTTTGTTGACCCTGGAATAGCATTTCAATCCAATAATTTAGTCTTGATCATATCCCTACGCCTAAACCTTATAATTATAACCGCATTTGGTAAAATCAGGTTCTGCATTACTGCACAAACAAGGCGTAATGCACAAACAAGGTACACAAGGCGCTAAAAATCAGTTATTGAGGACACTAATGTTTGCAAATGCAGTGTGTCCTGTAAGCAATAACATCATTTGGAACTAAATTGCCATTTTGCAGAGTGGACAAAAAAGGTGTAACATCAGTGAAGGACCCCTACTTTGTGACGAGGTGCAGTTAAAATTGCCTCCGTTATGGCAGCGTTCTCAATTACCATGGTCTGAATGGTTGGATGCCTCCCATGCTGAGCAACAAGTGTGATTCTTGGGTCTGGCATTAAGTGTATGGACTACACTACAGTTGGTTATCAAAGGAAGCTGCAGGGAGTCTGATTGCAGAGGTTTGGGATGAATGTATCTAGTGATGTAACCAAGAGCCTAGCTTTGAATTATACATGACTGGAAGACTGAAACCTTCACAAGAGAAGACTATAAACAGTCACACAAACGGTATGTATGGCAAGCCTGTTTAACTGTACTCTGCAACAAAAAAAAGACTTATTCTGAATTCCAGCCAACTGTTCAGAAGGACAAAAAGACTTTACTGAAAGAGAAAACAAACCTGGTTATCTGGATGCTTTTATACGATACATGTTGCAACAGTATCCTTGCGAATGGAGAGTGACTTGAAGCATGCTTAGCCACAAAGTCCAGAGAGTGTGTGAAATATTCATGCAGCACAAAATGAATCTAAAATAGAGCCCTCATACATTCTGTAAGCAATGAACTGCATGGAGAGTCAACACGGCTAAATCAAAATGCTCTGTAGTCATGGCCTCCTGTACGTCGACTTCATTTTCCTCAGTTCAGTATTTCTCTCAACAGTCTGCTGCTAAATATTATAATAGCTGAATTTCACGCAGTCTTATGCATCTGTGAACTAACTGCAAAACCACATGTTGACCATGTGATGAATGAATTATTCAATCAACTCCCTGGCAGCGGTATCAGCATGCTATAGGTTCCTTTTAAGATATACACACACCAAGGCATCTAGATTACTATGACCCCTAGTATGCATCTTGTCATAGGCATCATTAATCGTACAGAGCTGTGAGTGACATGTTGTTTTTTCAACAGCACATCTTGTTCTTAAAAGTCGTGCACAATGTTGTGTTTGTCCATGTACTCAGCTTTCATCACTGCCTTTTACTTACAGTATGAACACGCACACTCCTTCTATACGCAAAAACACACTCTCGTGGTCACACTCACACGTCCAAACATACAGACACATTACACCAAGCATATTGAATTTCCTATGATGAAGACAAGAGCATCGCCATGGCAACGTCACAGTACCTCTCCCTTCCACTCTGCCTGTTTTAAAAGATGAGAGGATGGAAGACAACAAGAGAGAAGCAGAGTTTAAAGGGATCAGGGGTGGTCAGCGCATCATTTCAATGATAACTGCTGCCTGGAGGCTTCTGTGAATTAGGAGGAAAGCTAGAAACCTACACAAAATATCTGCTAGTCTCTGAAGCACAGCAAGCCTGAAGCATTCTGAATGTATACACATGCACATGAGTTTCAGGGGATAGTTTACAGCAAAGATACACATCGTGTCATCATTTACTAATGACACTATGACATTCAAAATCACTCGCACAGCTTGCACGTTCTCCCTGACTATTTTTGCGTTCCAGAAGAAAGTAAGCCATACAGGTTTGGAACAGCATGGGGGTGAGTAAATGATGACAGGATTATCATTTGTGGATGAACTGTTCTTCTTAACATGAATCTACAGACTACATCCATCCTAAAGTTTAATGTAACAGTGTGGGAAAAGATTTCAGTAAACAATCATAAATGTGTGCACACAGGCTGTATTTGAATGCATAATGCTAGCTGGAGGGCAGAAGACAATGAAAGGGGTAGCGTAGGAAAGCTCTCGAGGCAAATTTCGGAGTGATTTTATTATGCCCAAAACTGACATTAAACATTCCAATGCACAGTAAGAGCAGGAATGCGTGGAACAAAAGTAATTTTCATTTTAGAAGAACTACATCTTTGATAACCTCAGTGCTATAAGGAGATTCTTACATAATTACACCAGTAGGTGGCGATGAGTGGCTGTCCTTACGAATGAGTCATTGACTTCTATAATTCAGTTTATTTGTTTACCAATACGGATTCATTCAGGAATAAAACTAAATAAATGGTTTCATCTGAGACAGTATCTGCCTAACAGTATGTGATCAGAGTAGTATATTCTCATTTATAGTATTTTTAAAACTCTGCTTATCTAAATACTGTTAGAATCACTGATTTGCAATAAATATTAATTCCACTAATATGTATTAAATTATTCCCAATAGTCTATTCTATGAATTTCATAGCTTTTCTCTTGTTTGTGCTGCTTCCAGTAGTGTATGTTTATGTTTATGTGACTTTTATCCAATCATTTTTCAGTGAGTGGCTGAATTCATGTGTTGCCAGGGTCAAAGAAATCTGCCTTGAAACATTCAGAATCAACAGTGCGGGCACCTGTAGCTTAAAATAAATGTCAATGAAACTGCTGCTTTAACCAATCAGATTTTAAGTTGGCGACACTTAGGCCATCTAGCAGTCCTTTAATTGGATAATTGGACTTGGAGCTTGCAAACCATATCTGTAGCATAACTGCACAAGCTAAAAAAAACACTGGTAGATTTAGAAGCTGTTTTTTTTAAACCACAATAGCGGACAGAGAAGAAACTGATATGATTACAAACATACTTACAAAAACGTTTCATAGATGGACCGTTTCTGACGGATCGTCTGTTTCATTCATACTCGTCACCAGAGGGCGCTCTCTTGAAGAAACTCCACAAATGAGACTCTCAGAAGTAATTGAACTTTACAGGAAATACTTTACATGGACAAAGGAAAAGCATCCAGCTGTAGCTGTTGCTGAAAGAATGCAGTTAGAGATTTGATACAATTTAGAGTATTGATACAATAATCACCTCTATATTTTTTATAAGAATCAAGTATATTTGTAATGCAATGGTAATCAAATTCTACCACCTAGTATCGAATACTATAAAATAGTATGATTTCTGCCTCTTTCCATTCCTCAAAATGAATTTAGGCTATAAACATGTCATTAAATGTTTGGCAACAGGTGTCTAAACAGGTTCACACACACACTATCGCACACATGCTGCTGTGGTAAATTTATTCATCACACTGACTAATTTGCAGCATTTGTGATATACATGTCACTCGGTGGTGTCATGATGGTATTAAAAGGTAGATTAATTGAAGTATTACACCCTATGGGTGTAATCCACAGCCCACAACTGCATACAGTAAAGAAAGTCCCTGGATGACCTGCTATTTCTGGCAAGATTCTGAAATGTGCATCTAAAGGAAACTTTACAATCCCATGACACCAGGAGAGGATTTGTGAATGCCAGAGTGATCTGACACCGGTAGGTCACATGACAATGACTACATGACAAATATAGAATGTATGCACTACATTCATATTATATAGAACTATATAGATTACATATTTAAAGAATACCTATTCAGTGATTTTAGACAGCCACTGTGAAACTACTCGTTTGTTCAACAACACTGATTCATTCTGCAACGCCTCTTACTGATTGTGATTCAATTTGATCAATGTCTATATGTCAATATTGATATTGTGACTTACTAATTATTAGCTATTGTTTTTTTTATAAAAACAGTATCAAGGTCTGAATATAATATCTGCACAACTGTGATTAAAATAATTTTTCAACACAACAGCACACCTGCTTGTGTGATATTGTTTAATTATAAAACATCATCTCCATAACTACTAGGCTGTTATAAAAAAAACAACATGCCAATCTAAATCTGCATAAAAGCAATATCAAGAGCTCTTTGAATTACTGGGATGTACGTGAAACTGTAGCCTACTACTGAACTGTTCTTTCAAAAATGTCTTTTTCAAAGACACATCATAACAGACTTTGAATTTGAGTATGTGTGTGTGTGAGAGAAAGACTACAATAGCTGCCCAGAGACTGTGAAATCTTTTGGCTGTGTGTATTCCACCTTCTGTCTCTCTCTGCACACAAACAGCTCACTTAAGCATTGATTACATCTCATTCTGCCTCCTTAAAGCAACTCCTTTACAAGCATAATTAACACTCTCAAAGGGGGACACTGGGATAAAACATCTGCTGTATACACGGCCAGAAAAGTGAATGACCAATTCATCTTCTCCATGTTGTCAGCCTGTCAGTAACATCCCCTAAATGCAGCCACTCGATGGACATAATAATCACCATGCCAACTGTGTCTGTTGGGTTTAAGAAAGACCTCAGAGAACCCAAATTTCAGCATTGTTGCACATTAAATTTTTTTTTGTCATGTCCACGACCTCATCAGTGAAGCTTTTCATCAACATCAAACCAGAAATACACTTTTTCTTTTAATTCTGTATTTAATACTATAATTAATAGTATTAAAAAATAAGCATTTAACTAAAAACAACAGATACTTCAGGTGAAAATCAGTCTCAACACGAAGAGTCCTTTCCTTTTAATGAGACACCTGAGCAGATACCTTTCACGAGGTTTAAGGGCAACTGTATTTGCATTATATCGGTGTGAAATGAGAGAACTGAGTGAGATGAGTAAAAATATCTACACTAAAAAAAAGTTTTTTCACTATAAAATATAAAACAAATTAGTGCAATGTTTTATTGGAGAATGCTATTTCTGTCTTTACACTTCATAATTGCATGTTTAATTCAATGTCTTGCTGGTTTTTCTTTAATTTGCGAAATTTAGTTGCAATTTCTGAGTGAAAATAGTTTCAAAGTAAACACTTGATTCATTATTCATTCGTGTAGTAATTATATATGCAATGGATGAATGGATGAATGGATAGATAGAGAATGAGAGAGAGAGATCGTATTCTTACATCACACGTGACTCATTTCCTTCCTCACAGACTGCAGTGCAGCTGAAATGGATTACGAAGAATTAAGATACACCAGGAGAAAACCATCTGTGGAAATATGAAAACATTGTAAATCATGTCAGTCTCATTGAATTATGCAGTATAAAGCAAATGTCTTATTACCATAGTGGAGTAGAGGCCAGAAAAAAAAATATTGAAGTCGAACAAAACGCAAAAGGAGAGAGAAAAAAAAAATCTGTGATAGAGGTGCCAGGAAGTGTGAAAGAATGAAAGGTGAGACCCCTTATCGGCCTCGACCTTGAGTAATTGTGTGTTTGGGTAAATAAGCCGTCTGGGACTAATCAGTGTGTAATTGTATTTGCGGGCATATTAGACTGCTGTGTATGTGGAAGGTGCCATGCGTGCAGCCCACTGCTCTGACCATGTCACTGTTTCCATTAGCAACCTGTCACAGAGGGTCCCTCATTGTGTGTTGCTGCTTCCGATGGGCAAGATGTAGAGAGTGTCTGGGTCGCTATGGCTACGACCGTCTGGCGCTGAATCATCAACCTCTCCCCTGCTGGAACGAATTTGCATACAGAACTGCCAACCTTCACTTTTTCCACAGCAATCAGAAATATCCACGAGTGCCGTAATCCCATCATTCGGCACGACTTCGACTGCTACCAGCATCAAACAACATTCTGCACTACAGAACATTTTGCCCGGGTGAGTCAATTTGGCCAGGGAAATGATGCAAAGACTGCTCAGTAACACATCTAGAGAGGGAAAGAACATATTTGTAAACATGAAAAGCTGCAATATGACCTCAAAAATGTCACCAGTATGATCTATGTTGAGAAAATGCGTAGCATTGACAAATGCAACAGCTGTATAAGCACTGCAGGAGGGATGCTGGGACCTCACAAGAGCACTTCATTTATGAAAAACTTGAATTAGTCTAATCTTTGCCCTCAGTGAGGGACAGGAGAGGAGAAGGTAGGAGCATTCATCATCATTTTTTAATGTTTTTAAAGTTTATTACACTCATCAAGGCTGCATTTGTTTGATCAAAAATACAGAAAATACATTTTGTGAAATATTATTGCAGTTTCCTATTTTAATATATTTCTATTTTTTTATATATTCCTATTTTATATTAAAGTAATGTATTACTTTGAAGCAAAGCTGAATTTTCAGCATGATTACTCTTCAGTTTCACACTAATCTTCAGGAATGATTCTAATATGCTAATTTATAATCAGTAGGAATGTAACGGTATCAAAACTTCCCGGTACTGTAATATCTCGGTATGAATGGCACGGTACGGTATTTGTTGAATCATTTACAGGAAAAACATAACTAATGAAGAGACTCAAAAAAAAGTGACAGAAGTGTTTATTAAACAGTGTTTCATGAACACTGAACATATCAATGGCACACACATTAGCCATCTATCTGTAAACTTTGAAACAGGAACTTCAATTTTTAAATTTTAATAACAAAAAAATTATTAAACCTTCCACACATCTGATTTAAAACCCGTTTTAGATCACTAGATGATGTCATATGTCAATTTGCATATTCATTACGTCAGTGTGTCATATTATCTTGCTTCTCTGTGGTCACAATTCTCAATATACACCCTAATTCTCAATATACTGTTTTCAATAATATTTTTAATGGTTTCTGTTGTCAGAAAAACGGAATGTGACTGAAATGCAAGCCATTATAAGGCCTACTGAACTAGCTCTACCTTACAAAATGTTAATCTACATTAAAATCCTTATTTACAATCAAGCGTTGATGAAACCAAGTACACATAAGATATAGACAATGGCTATGCTGTGATTTTGGCTATATTTGCATGTAAAAAAGAGTTAGAAGCAACATAATATCTATTTTAACTGAAAGCTCTGCTCCTCTCAGCCTCTTGCTGAACAGAACAGACGCAGAGAGAGGTGTGTGCGCGCGCTGGGAGAACAAGAACAAGAGCTTGCGCGACAGTATCAGAGACTCACTGAGGTTTGTCCAAGAATTCTCTAGATATGTCGCTAGTCGCTTTTAGGGATAAATGTCGCCAAGGGGGTCTGAAAAGTCACTAAATATAGCGACAAAGTCTCTAAGTTGGCAACACTGATCTGTAACGACAACAGACCACAAAGAATGATGGACACGCCTGGGCTGATGGGAATTGTAGATCCCGCTACCTCCCGTTCGCTGCATTTGCCTGAGCAAACTTTTCTCAGAAGACCAATCGTTTTATTGAGTCATGCAACCACGGTATTATCGAAAAAAAAATATATTGCGGTACGACGGTATTTACAATACCGTTACATCCCTGATAATCAGTGTTGGAAACAGTTGTGCTGATTAACATGTGGGGACCTGTAATAATTGTTTTGTGATTGTTTGAAAAATAAAATGTAAATAAAGAACAGTGTTTATTCAAAAGAGAAATTCTGTGTTACAATTTTTATGCAAAAGTTTGGGGTCAGTAGGCTATGATTTTTGTTTGTTTATTTAATTAAATAAATAATTATGTTAAATAGTGATAGTAAAGACATATTTTGCCAGAAAATATATTTTGAATTAATGCTGTTCCTCATAATCACAGTTCCAAAAAAAGCAGCACATCAGTTTTAACACCGATAATAAATCAAAGTAATGGGTAATGAAAATTCAGTGCTGTGTCACATGAATAAATTATATTTAAAAGCATATATTTTTAATTATGTATTTATCATCAAATAAATACAGCCTTGATGAACATAACAAATATAATATTATATATTTACTTTACAGTTATACAGTAACTTTGGCATCCTAATTCGAGTGTCAGCTTGAGCTCCTTTTCAGATTTTTTCCCCCCTCTTCCATCTCACTGCTTCCTATCTCCTCTCTCACAGAATCCTGTCAAAGGCAAAATACAACAAAAAATGCAACCCCATAAATTAATTTAGTTGGAAAATGGCATACAAGGCAAAAACTGATTGGTTTGCAGTTTTCACATTCTTCACCATGTCACTGGCAAATATGAAATCCAATGAATAAGCCTGTTTCTCATCTGACTCACCGCATAATGATCTATCATTAAAATGTTACTAGGGCACAGAAGAACTTTACTGGGGCAAAAAGAGTCTAGCCCCATACTGAACTTCAGTTTCTGTCCTGACTAAGGAGAGAGGATTTGTGTGATATTCATAGATTGCACGTTGCAACCCAGTCTCATATAAAAACGTACCCTGACTACGTTGGTCCAAAGCGCAAAACGTACAGGGGTTACAATAACGGCCCCTAAATTGTATGACTGTTACGTTTTTTGTCGCAGTTTAGCTGTGATCCACGCACGGATTTGGATTCAAATATTGGGTAATGATATTGCCATTATTGTATTGGGGTGTGAT
>JAUMHR010000079.1:12443348-12465882 GCA_032361145.1 Enteromius fasciolatus
TAATCTTTTTGTCTCTCGCTCTGTCTCTCGCTCTGTCTCTCGCTCTGTCTCTCGCTCTGTCTCTCGCTCTGTCTCTCGCTCTGTCTCTCTGTCCTATCAGAACAATATAATTTCATGGGATCCACTTCTAGTTTGAACTTCAAAATATCTTCTTTTGTATTCTGCAGAGGAAAGAAGGTTAAACACGTTTGGACATTTTGAACATCGCTAGAAAAGAAGAAAGAGTGAGTAAACGTACCTCCTACAAAAATGCCAAAAAATTAACTTGTCAAGCTGAACAAACAATATTTGAGGCTGAATATATTGCGATCAGCGGTCCAAAACATCAATTGCTTGATTTTTTGTTATGTGCAAATGTCCTTTAAAGGCCCCGGCAGTGAGGTTAATGAAGCAACTTTGATCACACTGGGAGTCAGAAGCATGAGCACACCAAGCCATAAATATTTTAGACCATAATCTCATAAAATTCCAGATAAAGGTAAACCCATTGATCCAGAATAAAATGCCCCATACTCTCTAGGGTGGTCTTTCATCTGCGTGTGTACATGTAGGTGTGGTTACATTTTTGTTAGTGGGACTGTGTCTGTGGAAGATGAACTGATTAAAAGCATAAATGTGCAAACAAACACAAACACGTTTGTTTTTCTATCATAGTAGTCAGTTCGTCAACCTTTTTTTTTTTTTTTTTCATGAGCTAATGATATTTTGTATCCTCTAACCCTACCCTCAATTCATTAGGACATTATTTAGTTGTTTATTAAGCTATTTTGTTGGGAAAAGATTCAGGTTTTTCTATCCCTGTGTGCACTTTTTGTCCTCACACAAATTAAATGATGCATTAACAAGG
Source organism: Enteromius fasciolatus (assembly GCA_032361145.1). Lineage (NCBI taxonomy): Eukaryota > Metazoa > Chordata > Actinopteri > Cypriniformes > Cyprinidae > Enteromius > Enteromius fasciolatus. The sequence continues at coordinate 12,444,196 of JAUMHR010000079.1, forward strand.
CCTATTTACAAATCCACATAATGTTCACTAATATCCGCTAATGCACACATGGAATATGGAAAGAGCTCGTTAAAAATGTATGTTTTTGACTCAGTCTCTTTCTGTTTAGATTTTTGTCTTTTGTGCCGGTTGCAATGCAGCTATAATTGGAATGACGGAGGGTGTTTGCCGTCTCATAAATGATGCATGCATGGCTTTTCTTTTATCATTTAAATCATAAAGCAGGTTTAAAATCAGGACGAGGAGCGGGTCCAAAACACCACTGGGTCTTTGTGGTACCCGTTTCAATGCAGCGCTCGTGAAAACTCCAAGCGCTTTTATTATTACAGACGACAGCGCTAAAGGAGGGGGTGGATGAGAAATATATAACCACAAACTATTACCCGCATATTGGAGTTCAGCAACAATCTAATTAGATGTAAATCAGAGAAGGTAAAACCGAAGGGAGGTAGAAAAGAGATTCACAATCACAGCAAATCATTGAGAAGCAAGTCTGGTCCACGCTGTGGTGTATTTGTCCAAAAATGTCCTACTCATGAAGAGACCACATGACTGAAATGTAAATGGATCAACAGTTTTTCATCTGCAGTTTAGGGACAATTCTTAAACAGATTCAGCTGCACTGCAAAATAATCTTTTACTTTGACAGACAGCTTTCTGTCACAAGTTATTTTTATCCATCACTGTAACGCTTGATGTTGTAATGTGATAATCTAACAAGAACATATGTGGCAAAAGATCTGTTTAGGTCTACCATACCATGCTGCAGTATTCTGCTCTCTAAACTAACAACAATCAACGCAGCTTTTATTAATTTATGGTAATGATATTTCTGCATACACTAATACAATTTATTAACATCAGTTGCATTATAAACAAACATGAATCGAAAATTAACAACTGTTATATTAAGAATTGAAATGAACCAAGATTAATTAATTGTGCAAGCATTTTGTTTTTAATGATACCTAATGCATAAACTATTATTAAATTATAAAAAGCATACAATTTTCTAATAATTCTGATACATATTAAAATATCATCACGGTGGGGAAAATAAATGTAACCATTTAAAAGTTCAAATGTAATATTTCTAATATTTGCTTTGTTTTGGAAACCATGGTGTATTTTTACTCAGGATTTAATAAATAAAAAATAACTAAAGAACATTTTTTGAAACATAAATCCCTTGCAACATTATAAACATGTACTATACTATACTATACTAATATTATAATACTGTCTCTAATAACCAATTTAATTCAAAATATACATTTTTATCAGTCAAAAAGTTTTTTCAATATTTGTAAAAGCTGGTACAGAAAATTGTTTGCCAGCCTCTGAATAGATAGATAACACAAGACAGCAAAATAATAGATGTGAAAAGAAGAAAAGACAGGAAGATGATAGCAAGCAAGAAAACTATAAAGGTGCTGTGCTGAGTTGACAGAATTTCCCTGAATCAATAATGACAAAAACATTGTTTTTTAAGTCAGGAATTGTTCTAAAGTAAAGGTAATGGACTGAGAACTAAAGTGCCAACAATTTCCCAGCAAAATAGCTTCTGGGAGATTTTGCTGAATGCTGGCGTGCCTGGGGATAGAAAGAAAAAAAAAAGAATGACCCTTCTAAAAATGGCCTATACCGAAGTCATTCAGCGGAACTGTCGACTACTGTCCTTTTCTTTCATGTCCTCTTTCTTCACATTACAAGCCCATTCATTCGCATTTCCTGAACTGTGATTTCTTGGAAAGACCAGGTCTATACACACAATGGCATCGAGTGAACTCCAGCAGAGAAGAAAATGAAGGAATGATTGTCTTAATGGTGAACTCCTTACATCTCTAGGGTCAAATCTTCACAGACCAATAGATTCTGACATCCGGGTTCAATTCCAGACACTTTCTTACATCAATTAGCCTTAAACGGTCTAATTGAAGCTTTTCTTTCATTCCCTGGGCAAATGTTTTACAAGATCATTTTAATGGCGAGACTGACAAGGACGCCACGTAAACAAATAGACACACGCAGCGCATGACTCGCAAAATTAATAGCAGGCCACTTTGCAGAAAAAATAGATAATAAAAGAGCACAATGACCTACATAATCACTTCATAATTTCCTCTCTATTTTTGATTGTTGTTCTTAATTAAACAAAATAATCTCCATAAAACAACCTCATCGCAGAGTATAATAAATATGCTTATTCAACCTGATTCATATTTCGGAGCATTAAGTCCATTATAAAACACAAGCTTATAATGAGCGGGAACAATGCACATCAGATCGCCCAATACAAACAAAGCGGGCCGAGCGCTGTGTAATTGCTCCCGGTACAGAAAGCCAATTGAATGGCACTGATGAGTCTATTCAAATATAATCGTGAGGAAAAAGGAAGCACCGGGGCTGAGGTGTGACCGAATACGTGTGGAGAAGACAGAGCTGAAGCAGTCAAAGATGAATGATACTTGATTACTTTTGTGAAGATGATGCATGTTGCTGCTCGACATCGCTGCTTGGAAGTCCTCGCTCAAAAACGTACATAAAGAATTAAGTCATTGTCTGGAGTGAATTATTCAGCGATGTTAATGTGGTTAAACGTCGGAAGAGGTTTTAAGTTTGCCAGGAGTGAATTTACGCAAAACAATGATAATGATAAAAAAAAAACATAATGACAGTTGGAACTGCTCTATTAAGAATGCAGCAAAATGTCAGGCTTTCAGTAAGCAACAGTTTAGAAGGGGAAACGAGGACACGGTGTGTGTGTGTGGAGGCTCGAGCATGGCAGAAGGGTTACTAAATAAATCAATGTCTTGAGCGTTCAGAGGGGAGTGCCCTTGTGAAGCAAACTCCCTCTTCCGCTGAAGTCAGATTGTGTTGATAGATTACAACATGATACACTTACTGAGAAAAACAGGAAACAAACCACAAATCACAACATTTTGTTTGATGAATTAATTGTCTTTCAAGTAAATGTGAATAATGTTATTAACAAACTATATATATATATATAAAAGACTATATAAAGAAGAGCAATATACACAACATACACTACCATTTAAAAATTTGAAGTCAGTACATTTTTATTATTTTTTTATTTGAAAGAAATTACATTTTTTATTCAGCTAGGATGTGTCAAATTTATAAGAAGTGATGGTAAAAATGTATATTTTATATAAAAATCTATAATTTATATAGAAAATATTTACATTTTTAATAAATGTTGCAATTTTGCCAACATTGATCATTTTAACAATAACATTATAGAATGATTTCTGAATAATCACGTGACACTTTAGACTGGGGTAATGACTGATGGAAATTCAGCTTTGCGTCACAGAAATAAATTATATTTTAAAGTATTTTAGAATAGAAATGCATTATTTTAAATGGTAAAAATATTTCACCATATACATTTTTTTCCCTGTATTTTTGATCAAATAAACAAATCTTACTGTTTCCAAACTTTTGACTGGTAGTATATATATATATATATATATATATATGTTCAGCTTGACAATATTAATATATAATTAAGGGATTTTATAATAAAATAATACAAAGAAATAGAATGCTAAATTTTTTTTTTACATTTATTTTAAATAGTTATTTTTACATATTTATAAAATATAGTATTATAGTATAATATAGTATAGTATTTTATATATATTTTTAAAAAATTACCCTAGTATTATTTTAAATAATTAGTAGTATTTAATTCTTTTAAAAAAATATTAACATTTTTTTTCCCCAAGAGGTCAGATATTTACAATTTTTTTAAATTATTTCTTAAATCATTAATTCATTCTCACCTTATTGATTTTAGTCTTTCTTTGGATTTTTCTTTAATCTTGGTCTTTCCATTCACACCACTGTTTTTGGGGGCTAAGACAACCTGAATATTATGGTGGTCATTTTTTTCCATTTAATAATAAAATATTATATACTAGTAATATATATATATATATATCTGTCCCACATTCTTAGCCTTGATGATCCATAACAAAACAGTAAAAATGAAATAATATTACAAAGAAGTCAAACACCTGAGAGCTGAAACCTGTTTGCATGTTTAAGTTCATAATACACCGCTGCACAACAAAAAAAAACATAAAAATACAAATTTCAAAAACATTGTATTTGCACAATAATTATTACAAAAATCTATAGTTAGATAATCATGGTCAGGCACAATAATCTGAGACAGACTATCTGAAGCAACAGACAAGCATGTGGGCGCACACACACATGCGCGCGCGCATGTTGGCATGTTGTTGCCTCAGAACGAATTACTTGTTTAAAAAAAGAAAAAAAAGTCAACATACCCAAATTCACCCATTTCTTTCTTTCTTATTGGCTTTCCTCCATGTCTCTGCCAGGTTCAGAGATGAAAGCACATCACCCTTGCCCCGAGAGAAGGAGATTACCCTCATTTTAAGTGAGCTCTTCTCAGTTTCATGGCTTTATCTGATCTAGAGTCAGTCAGAATGTGAGCTCTAATTGATCCTTCTGAGACGCAGCTTATCCAGTCAGTTCCCTAGTCAGTTTTTGGGCTATGATGAATTTTTAGGTGAACCCTAACAGCCTCACGGTGAGCTGTGGTGAAAGCGTGGGGTTCAAGCTGTGCTCTATGATCAGGCTATGATAAGGGACCTTGTTAAAAACAAACTTCAGTCAGTCGTTCTGAACGGTAGAATCCTTCAGAAGAGGATACGCAAGTGCAAGTTTTGTCTGACTTTCCCACATGTAACTCCTATCATCATTAGGTGTTTATGAATATTGTTTGGTGTTAATAACGATCATACTCTCTCCTAATTGCTTCACAGTAGGTTCATTAACTGAATATTTACACTAGCTGACATGCAAATGTGGAATGTCAATTGATGCTAATATATCAGTTTAAAATACTTAAAAGAATTAGCAGCACGTTCAAAAGGACTGTTTTTACATCTTATTTTTAATACATGTACTAGGAATTAGGTTTTGAAACTTATTTCAGAAGATCAAGGAAATTGTGATTTCTCAATATCACCCTTCAAAAGGTAAAAAAAAAAAAATTATTAAAAATAATAGTCTCCGGTTATGCTTCCAGCTGAAGAGTGCACTACTTCAAACTGTTTTACCATATTTAATTCTGCAGATTTTCCTAATTTTCATAATTACTGCAAAAAAAGAATAAATAAAAAATATGCAGATCTACTGTGTTAACACATGACCTGTTGAGACTTCCACCATTGTGCAGCTGAGCAGGGCACTTAACCCTTGGCTTTTACCAGGAAATTCTTGCAGAAGTTAGTGCAGAGTAAATTGCTTTAGATTAAAAGCATGTAGATTAATGCAAATGAATCAAATCATGTTTTCAAGGTCTCAGGGAAGAATCAACGTGTTTGGCTTTAATGTGTAGCCATTGCTTATCTGGCCCTCTAGCAGAGCTGAGAGGATAAATTAAGTGATGGTGCTGCGAGGGCCTGGCTTTTATCTGACCTGCAGTCACTGAGAGATAGAGGTTACCGTCAGAAGCAAGCTTGCTCTGATAGCACATATCTGATTCACAGTCACTTCTGGTGTCAACAGTCAGTTTAGTTTAATTGAATCCACATTACTAGTGACAGTGGCGGCTACCTTACAAGAAAACACCCTGGATTTGTCCAGCAATTGGTTGTGAATGATATTCCTTTTTTCATTTTTGCTATTATCCCAAATGACAGGAATACTTTAATTATTTAACCTGGAGGGCACTTTTAGAAAATGCAGAATGACCAAAATGATTAAAGTGGCCTGGTAAAGACCGTCCAATCGGTGACCTTCCCAACTATGTTTATTTCACTAAAACCTTTCATAATTTAATCTGATTAATATATGGATTAAACGTAAATTGAAATGTTTTTAAACTGAATCTACTCTGCAAGCGAATAATGGCTACCATTCTAATCAACACAGCAGTGTTGCTATTGTTAACTGAACTGAAGACTAAAATCATTTTCATTAATATTTATGTATTTTTTATTTCAGCTTTATTAATTAAATTAATCAAATTAAAAGTATTATGTCTTGGCAAAACACTGAAATGTTGCAATACTTAAAGGATTAACTTAAATAAAAGTAAACGCTTTTTTTTTAAAGCAAAAAATTATATATATATAAAAATTCACATAACAAATAAACATTTTTTTTTTTAATAAAACTAAAAGCTATTTAAAATAACAATATATATTATAATAGTCCATAAAGAGTACTAAATACTGCAAAAATGCCTAGTTATTTGGTACATTAATATGAATTATTACAATTAACAAGTTTAATTGCTATTTATTTCTAAATATAATAATAAGCACTCATATTTTTGCACCAAAAATTTAATGCAGTTTTTTTAAATAAACTTTTTCATGATAACTATGTTTCAATATCACTTCCTTGAAATATGATGATTTTATGATGCTAATATTTAGCCACATTTTGTTCACACACCAACAGAAAACATCATACTGTAGACTGACATACAGTAGGAATTTAAGAATCAGTGTTGGTTCATCGAAATGAAAATGGATTAAAAATTAATCAATACTGTCAACCAAGCCACAATTAAAACGCTGTTCCTGTACCTCAACTGTTAAAACTTTAAACTAGAAATGCCAAAGTCATTGATATGATTCCCAAAAAAACACAATCAAGGGAAATACATGATCTGATTTTTTATTTTTTTTTTATAAAGTCCACTTTGTGGTTACTGAGCCATCTGCAACATGGTGGGACATCAGATTTAGCCTGTGAGAGAAATCACAGTCAAAATGAAACTTACGTCAGTGATGTTTTTGATCTGATCCTGGGTCAGTTTGCGCAGATGCTCATCCTCGCTCTCTGTCATCAACTTCAGAGCGGGCAGCATAATCCCAGCGTTCAACAGCAGAGAGCAAATGAACCCAATGCACTAGAATAAACGAAAGTGAAGTGTGAATGTCACATTATAATCAACATACAGTAGCAAAGCTGCACTCACAGTAACAATTTACAAGAAAAGCACTATAAAAAGGTAGAAGCGTTTCTTCGCATCTATTTTTTTTTTTTTACTTTAAACATGCTGTCAGTGCCGTCAGTGTGCAGTCATGATGACACATACACTCTTACCTGTGGGTTAAGTTTGTGTTTGGTCGGGTAGAGCGAGCGACACATAGTCAGAAACTCAACCCCAATGTTGACTTGAGAAAGGCTTGAGGAATGTGCAAGCAGGGCAGATGTAAGAGCCACCCAGGGGTTCTGCTCCGTCTCCAACCTGTGTAGAGAGACATATATGTGTCTAAAAAAACCAACACTCAGAACAGTGCTAAAGATGTTATGTCATGAAATAAGAATAATCAAAGTTCATAAGGCATCGTCGAACTTTTAATAGGAAAGCTCTGTATAATGAAAAAGAAATCCAATCATAATTATCATGGCATATTACACGCGTGCAGCTACAAAACAGCGCATATGCTTATCTCCAGACTTCTACGAGAGATGAGAGAAGCCTTCTAACAAACTCCACTGCCGACCGAGATAAACACAATCATAATCAAATGCAATCGCACACACACTGATTCCTCTTATAATTGGAATTGGTCTTTCCTACACAGAATGCTTTACTGTAGATAATAATGCAATCCGCAGTTACAGAGACAACGAGGAACCTGGAAAACTTAATTACGTTCATTACAGCAGGGTACATAGATTGGCTATGAAGACCTACTTCATGTTGTTTTTTAAACCCATATGCTGCTATTTTAACAAAAGGTGAATTTTAAAGTATCTTTCGCCTAGACCTTCTCTATAAAACAACGGTTTTAACTATAAAAGCACCATAAAAGGTGCTATAAAATGGTCTATATAATTCATGCACTTTATTCCAAGTCTTCTGAAGTCATAAAATGAAATTTAAGTTGATCTGCTGCAGCTCTGAAATCGCAGTTACTGAAGCAGGTTTGCATTGTGGTGTTTGGTTACAAGACATTTAAATAATTATGTTTGATGTTAGTGACATCCAATCTATGCCACTAGCATATTCGATTTAGATTTTGTTGACATGAATCACACAAAGCTATTATATGACTTCATAAGATTATATCGTTTGAGACATATTGACCTTTTTTTTTTTTCAGCCTCCATTTTTTGGCAATTTAACTAGTCACACAAAAGCGGAGTAAATGACAACAGAACTATCCCTTAAGGCTGAAGGAAACCTGCAGAGCTCTAATGGGAGAAACATTAGAGATACTTTAAAGGGATCATGGTGTGGCCAGTTTCATGTATCCTCTAAGAAAAGGCTGCCACCCAGAGCTCTGCGGTGTGTCAATTTAAATTGATTTCCATTTGGATGGCCTTTTTCTGGGACTAAGTAAAGCAAGACAGAATGAGGAGCGACAAGACAGGTGTTTAGGAGACAGCAAATGTGCCATCTGAATCTTAAGTGATGATACACACACCCGGTGCTCTGTGTGATCACAAATGCAGCACATGGTCGCGTGAATAAATGAATGTATAGTCAAGCTCTCCTTTATCCTCTCTACATTTAGCTCCTTATCACACTCACCTTTTGTTCAAATGCCAAAGAGCATAATGACAAACACACAAAAAAGATTACATGGACACACACGCTCAAGTGTTCTCTAAGAATATTAATTCAAAACTCTTCATGAAAACAAAAAAACTCAAGCTATTTGAAAATGTGGCACAATGCATAATCAGCTGGCTTATATGCTTTGTGTCTATTGATCTAAATACTAAACAGCTCTCCGACCATCAGTGCACATTCTGACAGCCTCGACTTTAACCTCAAAAACTCATTTAGTTATATAATACACAACAATTTACCTCCTCAAACCTATAGAAATATATTAAAGAGAATAATCGTTCTGAAAGAAAATGCAGAGAATAGCAGAGATTCAAAAGGACATTATTTGGGGAAAAATGCTTGTAGCAAAAGTGATTGGTCTCTGTAAAATACTTGTTTCTGATTGGTCAATCTTGGCATTCTGCAGTCAGATATTTAGTGTAATGACCACTGTCGTCTTTGTCAACCAATCACCTACATTTTAAGTAGTACATTATATTTTTTAAAGAGAAAATTTTAATTGGAAATTGAGAGTCAACAGCGAAGTCTCACCTGCTCTCATCAGTCACTGGTGGCCACGCCTGTAGGAGGAGCATAAGGTGTTGAAACTCCTCCCATTTATTGCTGGACTCCAACAGTTCCAGGAATAGTGAAATTCGCGTTTCCTCATTCTCAACATCTTTCATTTCACACTGAGGAAAAGAAGGAAGACAGAGACAGAGTTACACATCTCTTTTGTACTTTTTGCAGGGGAAACATTTACATAATTAAAACTAAAGAGAAAAAGAATAAAGGGCTTTTCAGTAATGATGTCTATTTGAAGGCCAATTCAGAATGCTAATTTGAGGTCTCTCTGGAATTACTAATGAGTTTTTATGAGTCAACTCTGAGGTTAACAATACTTCAAGAGACTTTAATATTTTATGCATTTCTTTCCAAAACATAAGTTATGAGAATCTATACTTAAAAAAACTATTTTAAAACAGCTTACTACACAAACATGAAACGTCTACGAATTTCAATAACTGGTGTAGTCATTACACATTACAGCAATTTTGAGACCGTAACATAATCCTGTAATGGCAAAGCTGAATTCTCCAGTCGTCAGTGTCACATGATGCTTTAGAAATCATTCTAATAATGCTAACTTAAGAAGCATTTCTTATTATTAGCAATGTTGTAAACTGTTGTGCTGTGCTATTTTTGAGGAAACAGCAAACAGTAATTTTTTTTTTAATCTCATCCCAAACTTTCAAATGGTAGGCTAGTAGAACAAAATGGGAAGTTAACATTAACCACAGACTCATAAAAACATCCTAAGGGATTCAATGGCTTGAAAGTGCTAATTCACTCCCTGGTTTTTAGAACTGTGAACTGAACAGCTATATACCAAGCACAAGACTAAAATGCATGACCATACAGTAAATATGCAAATCTATGAGACTGAAGGCAGAAGATAAAGTATTTGGCTTATCAGCTAATCATAAGCCAAGACTAAATCTGTGAGAGGCAGAACATCTTTCAGGCTACAGCACTAAAAGGTAAAGACAGCATGTTTACAGATGGAGAGAGCTGGCAAGAGAACGCACGAACAGCAGAAGGGCTAAGCATGAAAAGACAAAGCAAGCGAGATAGGAGGAGAGAGAGCTTGAAACAGCTAGACTGGCACACACACACACAAAATGCAATGACTTTTATGGCAAAAGGAGCGAATTCTCCCCTGTGGTGACTCTTATTCTTGTTCTCCTCCAAAAGAGGGAGGCGGAGAGAGAAAGTAATTAATTTCCCCTCAGTGCAACGGGAGTGCAATTTAACAGCTGAGAAAATGTCTGATTTCTGAGGGGAAAAACAAAAAAAGTCAAAGAGCCATTCCATGCCATGGTACCAGCATGCTCCAAGAAATGACAAAAAATAGCTGAAAACTCAAGGGGGCAAAATAACAGATCAAAACGACTGAAATTTAGTTGGAGTAAAACTAAAGGATATGGCAACTGATTTGGTTTGCCATCGCGATTAGTGTCATAAAACATACATAATATCTGCCCATATGTGTCTATACACACGCCAGGAGCATTAACTCAAACAAACACAGTTTTGAATCCTTTGCTCATTTTTAAGCCAACTAAACTATGAATGCAAAACAAAAAACACAACCCTATACAGAACAAGTGATTTGGAGAATGCATTATAAAAAAAAAAACATAATAATGCAAAAACAAAAACAGAACAAAAACACAACATTATACAGGACTTTTTCAGTTTTGTAAAGAAATACATACAGTAGATGCAACTTTTATTTGTGTAATTTCAAGCTTTTATGCATAAGACGTTATTATCATTACTTCTATTTAAGTTAAATATAGTATATAAGAATAATATAATGCAACATTTTCAGAAATACAACCCATACAGAGTTGCAACTAATGTAAAATTAATTTCAACCATTTAAGAATAAGCCATATATGTATGGAATGAAATATTGCAACAATTTCATCATATTGGCATGAAAGTCTCTAATTCCCACACTTCCTTTCACTCTCTTGCGGTCTCCTGTCTCACCGTTATTCAGTGATGTGAAAATCAATTAAGCTGACACCTTGGTCTGAGTATTTCCAACACCATAATTCCATTCAACTATCATCCTACACATTCAGACGATTAATAACCTGACTATTAAACCCATTACTTCCAATCATGTTTGACCTGCATTTATTATGATCTGAGAATAACCATTCAGACAACACCTAAACACAGCATGCATTCCAGAGGCATATCAATCTCGCTCTTAATTGGATAAAAGGAGTAGGCAAACGAGGCCCTGCAGTTCACGGGCCTCTAATGCTCTTTAGTTTTCTATTAAAATGTTTTGGTTAGAACATAAAAACAAACACATACTAATAGGCCTGAATGGCGTTCCTCATTCATATGAAATACTAACAGCAGCAGAGATAGCAGGCTGGGGTTTAAGCATAGTACACTGCACAGTTTAAATGAGGTTATACATGTATGTGTAATACTCTACCAAGCTTCATCAATGTCCCTGAAAGTGTTCTCGGTGTAGATGATGTGTTGAAAAACGTAAAAGCTAATCAGTGACAAAGTAATACAACAGGTCAAAGGATTCCATTAGCCTTCTGGAATTCTCCTAGGAAGACTACTGTAAGTACATAATTAGTAAAAGAAGAAAAAAAGGAGAAAAGAAGAAAAAACAAACAAACAAAAGCATATAAAACGGCAACCCTGCATGGAACATGTTTTTTGGAAAACAGAAAAACAAAACAAAGCAAAAAGCAAATAAAAAACAAACAAAGCGAAACCAAAGAAAAAGCAAAATAAACAAAACCAAACAAACCAAATGAAATCAAAAATAAAAAAACAAAACTCACAGACACAAAAAAACAAACAAAGCAAAACCAAAAGAAAAAACAAAACACATACACACAAAGAAAAGAAAAAAAGAAAAAACAAAACATTTACAGAAAAATTATTTGTAAATTATTATACTAAATTAAATTCAAATATATGTATAGCATGATAATTCAGTAAAGAAAGCAGGCTGGGGTTTTAGCTGAGAACTTTGCACTTCTCTGAGGTGCTACTTTAAACGCCTAACCCTCTGCCATCGACGTCCTTGACAGCATTCTCGGGTCGAAAAACCCCTAAGCTAATCAGTGGCAAAGTCAAAGGGTTCCTGTGCCCATCTTCACCTTCACTCAAATGCAGATTTCCCCTAGAGAGACTAGTCAGTGCACACACTTAGTAGAACACATGACATGCCTAAACCAGAAGCAATGACAGTGTGCGCTAAAAGCAAAGCCAGACAGATCCACACTATAATCACCCCCACACACAAGAACGACAGAGACAGGGGAGGTTAGAAGAGGACAAAACATGGAATAAAGCGGGTCTGTTTCGCTGAACTACGTCCACGCACATCAGCGCGAGGGCAGGAGGAAAAGATGAGAATAAAATAATATGACATATCCTCCACCCTCCCGAATCCCATCATCCTTTAAAACAGACCCCAGGGGAGGCGAAGAGAGCCCGCGCTGGTGCAACCATTCTCCCTGCTTCAGAGCATCTGCCCACGCCGCCAAAAGACAATCTGTGTGTGTGTGTGCGGAGGGGGATCCTTAGACAAATTGAATGAGTTTGCGGTGGTGCCATCAAGCTACGCCACACTTCAAGGCGTCCGCCCACTTCAACGCTCCCCCACCTGCAGGAAATCTCCTGCCACATGCAGACACACAACGACTGCACATTTATGGGTTAGTTTGGTATGTGCGCATCCGTGTATTTGCACTCGAGTCCGTCGGTGTGGAAATTCTCATATACGCTGATTTGCGATGTTGGAGCAAGTTGCTCCTTTTAACTCGGCTGGGCTCCATCTCGGCCTGTGACAGCTAATGGTTGCCTACCCACACACATAAACATACCACTCCAACTGTGAGGAGCTTTTAGTTAAATAGTACCAAATAGTAAAAGGCTGCCTGCCTGAGCAAAGAAAAATCATCTCAAAGGAAATATAAAGGACTTCTTCAGTTGTTTTCCCTCATCTATCTAAACGCAAAAAGAGCAGACAGTTAGCAAGACGGCACTGACAGTTGTGTCTCTGGAAGCTGTAAACATCAGAAATGGCTGGCTGGCAATTACCAGCATTTAACTGGACAGAACAAGAGTGGGTCCCTTTTGTTTTACGACACGCTTGTGCCTCAATGGCTACAAAGCTTCTAATCTGTCAGGCTGGTGCTGGGAAGGAGACAGGAAGTAGTGTTGTTGAGGAGGAGATGGATCTCTATTGATCACTGTAGTATTTAGGCACAATAAGGGCACAGTGACAAGAAGAATGTTCTTGTACTTGTGACTGTAGTTATATTTAGACATGCTAGCTAGCCCGAATGCACTTGCATGCTTATGAATAGGTTTACACATCATTGCATAGAATTGGACAGGCACGTGCACACACACATATTCACAAACCGTCTAAGCTTCCCATGTTGCTGAGGGGCGAAATGATATGAGAGGCAACAGACAGCCACTCATCAGGGGGGAGGAAAGAAAGAGAAGTAGAAAATGTGGGTGTAAAGAGAATTCCAGGGCATCAAGAACAGTTCTCTTTTTTTTTGAAAGGAAGAGTACAGAGCTCTCCTTCAGAGAGAAAACAGCTGAAGATGGGCAGCTGCACAGAACTCCCACGTCAGCCTGTGCCAGGCCCTGGATTCTGATTGGTTAATTGAGCTTCCAGCTATGCTAAAATACATTTAGATAATGAGGAGTTGAACAGTTATGATGAGTTAAAATGATATATGGAATGATACACAGAATGATATATGCACAGTAAGAACTACAGTACAAATGAAATAGAGCAATACTGTAAATAAGATGATAGACAAACAAACAAACAGAATGATAGAGAACAACAGATCAACAGACAGAATGAATAATGACAGAAAACAGATAGATATACAGATATACAATTATAACAATTAAAACAAAAATAGAGATAGATATAACAATAGATAGATAGGCTGACAGACAGACAGACGGACCGACGGACAGACAGATGGACCGACAGACAGACAGACAGACCGACAGACAGACCGACAGACAGAGCGACAGACATACAGACGGACTGACAGACAGAGCAGCGACAGACAGAGCGACCGACTGACTGATCGATCGACAGACAGACAAGACAGACAGACCGACAGACAGAGCGACAGACGGACAGACAGACAGACGGACCGACGGACAGACAGAGCGACAGACGGACGGACGGACGGACAGACAGACGGACCGACAGACAGACAGATAGAGCGACAGACATACAGACGGACCAACAGACAGAGCAGCGACAGACAGTGCGACCGACAGACAGACGGACCGACCGACGGATGGATGGATGGATGGATGGATGGATGGATGGATGGATGGACAGACCGACCGACAGACAGAGCGACAGACGGACGGACAGACAGACGGACAGACAGAGCGACAGACGGACAGACAGACAAGACCGACCGACGGACGAACGGACAGACGGACGGACAGACAGACAGACAGACAGACAGACAGACAGACAGACAGACAGACAGACAGACAGACGGACGGACCGACAGACAGAGCGACCGACAGACAGACGGACCGACAGACGGATGGATGGATGGATGGACAGACCGACCGACCGACGAATGGACAGACAGACAGACCAAACCGACAGACAGATAGATAGACACTGCAAGTCAATAGCGCAAGACCTAAAAAAAAATATTGGATTCATTCATTTTGATATATCAATTTGGTGAACAATCCCTTTAGGTTCTTTCTAATTCGGCTCTGTGCATTTCCTTCATCTCCATACTCAACACGTTCATGTGCACCAACCAAAAGTATACTTACATATGTAAGTTATCAGTAGAGTACAGAGTCAGTGTGTGTTTAGGTATCTTACACAGGTAAAATACAGGCTGGCCCTGGTGGGATTAGATAAGTCTTTTCAAGGCATAACTACAGAAGCACAGTACCTCCGGCCTCCAACCTGGCCAAAGTCAATTACAACACTCAGCAGTTTTCTGAGACTGATCTCCAGTTTGTGCCATTGGGCTAGAAAACTGCAGAGAAAGAGAACGAGAGAGAGAATGGATATCTAAGAGCTCGACCAAAGCAGGCAGATGTGGCTCATATAAAAACAGACATTTCATCTACCTCTGATTTCCTCTCCATAACACCACTCTGAAAAGTATGTGCAGCCAGAATATGAGGAAATGAATAATAAATAGCTTATGCATAATGAATAAATTAAGGCCATCCTGAGCTCAGAGCAGGGTGGAGATGCAGGAGATGAGCCCTTAAAAGGGATTACTCCATAATTAACATCTTGTTTTTCTATTTATCAAACGAAAGGGATTGGTGGTGGAATGTGTAAACTTTAGACTCCACCGGGTCGTGGACTGAGGATAAAACAGTCAGGAAGAGGACAGACTGAGTTGGGCCTGAACATCAGAGGAAGGGTGAACCATGTGATGACATACAGGTTCAGTTTGAGGTCCACAAACATCTTTCAGTCAAAAACAGAGAGAAATTCTAATGCACCTTTCAAGGGCTCATCTTGTCTTTTGCAACACATCTGCACATAAACCTGCAGAAATACCTTTATTAGAGCAGTATGAATGAAAAGCTAAGCTGATTTATCCAGGTTTAGGGTGTATAGACATTGCTGGTCAGAGGCAGATATAACTTATATTCGATACTACTGTTTTACTGTTTGTTAGGGTTAAAATATGAACATTATGATCATTTTCATGATATTTTATTATTATTATTTATAATACATGTCTGTCATTTATTACTTAAATTGTGTAATTACATGAATAAATAAAAAAAACAGTTTTGCAGTACTACTCTACTCTCTTTTATTCTTTGCGCACTGTCACTTTTCAGAACGACTTGCGCTAAGAGCTATGTTATCGTATTGTATTTGATCTATTTGCACTATTCTACTGTTGTTATTACTATTTACTGCACTTAGTGTATATTTTTATTTTTCTTGTTCCTTGGCTTGGATCTTATTTATTTGTTATGGCTGACAATGTAGAAAATTATTGGAAGTAATTTAGTTTAGGGACTGATTTTTGCTATTAACTACTTCCTTATCAATATGCATATTACTAGCATATCGGCTGTTTATTAGTACTAAAAAAGCACGTTTTATTCCACATAATCATACCCCATACCTAAACTTAATTTCCTTACTTTTAATAAGCATCAAATTATTAATTGAGGCAGACGTCACAGCTAGTTAGAAAATACTGTCCTAAAGGTGTGATTAAATAATAAAAAAAATAATAAGCAAACTAAATGTTTATACAGATATCTGAATCAGACTCCATCTGGTTTTCTGCACATAAATGTGTCTGAGCCAGGTCCTGTTTCTGACTGAGAAGAGCTATTTTTTTTTTACGTTGCTATCAGGCAAGAACCCCATCTTGGCTCTGTGGCTCAAGGGGCCTATAAGGTCAATGTTGAGTACATCTCATTCTTTTCATTCACTGAAGATGGAGTGATGTCACAGGAGGATTAAAAGACAGCATGGAAGTGGTGAGTGGATGAAAAGAAGGCAAGAGAGTGAGGTATGTGGGGAGGGGGGACGTGTCGTGCCTGGCCTTTGGAAGGAGTATAAAATGTCTTATTAATATTCATTGACCTACTACCTAACTTCCACCATATCCCCTGTGCCCTGCCTAAGAAGTGATAGAGGTCATTCGGTTTAAAAAGATAGGAGAGGAAGGGATGGGGAGGAGAGAATCAAGATACATAAAAGTAGGAGCCAATCAAGAACACCCGGTGCTTAAGAACAACTAAACCTCTGTATCCATAAGAGAGGTTTTCAGGTAATGCCGACACACCAAATCCGTTTCGCTATAACAAAAGGCAGAGGCTCCCGGCTGGAGAGCCCTTGAGTTTCCAAAGAATGATACTCCAGGGCGTAATCTCCGTACCTCTTCAGCGGCCTGTGATGTGCGCTCTAGCATGGTGCTGCATGCTTATGTCAGTGAATACATGATGTGTGCGTCCGTGCAGAAGCATGTGTCAGCACGGCTGCACGCAAAAGCCGAAGGGATCTGATGCCTGTGGATCTGTTTGGAGCTCTGGTTCTGAGACTTTACAAAGATGATGCAGCAAGAATATATAAAGAAGGTCTGGCAGCTGAAAATAAATGTAGAGTTTACATAAATGACCACTGTATATGAAATACTGATAGCAATTTCTATAAACATAACCTTGCTTTGTACATTTAGCCTGTATATATATATAGCTAGTTTTTCTGAGATACTTTGACAAACAGAAAACTGAAAAGAACTGCATTTGGAAACTGAATTTCACTGAGCCCAAACTTTTGAACACTAGTTTAAATAATTATTAATTTAAACTAAATTTATATAAACTATTACTTGATCAACAAACACTATGATAGCTGTATTGGAACACTACCAACACAGGCCTCCCTGAATACTGATCCTTTCTGTTGTAAAGGTATAGCAGGGATTGTATCCAAGAAAACAAAATCAGTTTTAACGGTATTACTACTTTTATCCATACCACTTATCGAACTGGAACTTTAACTTTAATTTTACTCTTATTGCTACTTTTTGTTGCGCTTTTTATATTAAAAAATAAATTATAATAATTAAAAAAACTAATTGAGAACAGAATTAACACCACTTAATAAATGAAAATAACAATACGTACCCTAACAAACACCAAGGTTTGAGAAAATAACAAACATAAATTGACTGTGTTTGGGATTAAAAGTAATAAAAGTTTGGAACCTCTTGCAATGTACACTAAATAAAGTGAATTGATTTCATCACTACAAACACATTTTTAGTTAAGCTCTGCTTTAATTTCCCTGTTTTCTATTATCTCTGCTTTATTTCTTAATAAGCATAGTTTATTATTATCCATCTATTTGTAAATGCAAGACCGTAAAAGCATTTTTAGTGTTTCAAATTTATTTAGGCTGCTGAAAAAAATACTCTAAATATTTATATGGCTATTTTTCAATTTACATTTAACCAAAATGTGTCTTTACTAAATTATTAACATTAGTATAACATACTAATTTAGAGAGACCTTATGTGATGTTTATGTCGTTATTTTGGAAGACTGCTAGCATAGGAAATTATAAATGTTTCAGTATGTTTGAAAAGACGTGCATGAAAGCTGCTCCTCTGTAAAATGCGGTTTAATAAGTAAAAACAAGCTGTCCCGATTTAGTGTCTGTGGTCAGATGAGATGTAGGCCTGTGTGATTAATTAAAATCAATAATTCTAAACTGAAAAAAAATTAAAGCTGCTGTGTGAACGAGACATTTCGAGACTCTAAGAAAATATGTCAATCCTGTATTCTGCTGCTGTGTGAACGCAGCTTTTTTGTTACATGCACACACACACACCGAGTATTTATTTGATTTGTCATAGAGACATCAGTTCTAGAAACATTTTGTTACACCTTTTACTATGTGATTTTATAATTTTTTTCACCTTATGTCTGTTTTAGAGACATGTTGCAGGTCTTTGATAAAGAGTTAATTGTTTTGATTTGGAAAAATGTTTCAGATTCAGATTTGTTATCGACAAAGTGAATCTGCGGGGGGGGATCTATTAAAAATAGCTTAATTTGTTTCCAGGGATTAATTTTATACATGAAAAAAGCAGCTTAAACAGAGCATGAGGATTTACATCATATCACGCGCAGAGCTTGTGCGAACAGATATGCCATATGCCAAATATATATATTTCATAAATAAATAATAAATTAACAAAACAAAAAGAAAAAAAATGCAACAAGTAGCAGCCTATATTCAGAATTGCTCTTGAAAGTGGCATCCAATTATTTACAAAAGCACGACCGTTTTTATTGTGAATGTACACATAATAAATATTTAGAATTATTTTGAATAATGTCTTATTCTTGAACGAGTATAGCAAGCTGTTTCCACTTTTATAAAGAGAAAACATGTGATCCTGTCGGCGCCGCACAGTTACGCATTAAACTATATCCTGGACAAAATTAAGCCTAATAAATTTTAACTTTCAAAGTATTAAAACGAAACATCAAATTAAGATATGTTTCAGAGGTAACTCATCTTTTTACCATATATAAAATTTTAGATGCAACAATATGAATATGAACTAGACTAAGGTGCAAAAATGCCTTGGATGGAAACTTGGTTACTGTAACATGTCTGTGTGTGTCAAAATCGTGATTAAAATCAAAATTGCAATATTGCTCCAAAAAAAACGCGATTGGTTATCACACGGCCCTAATGAGATGTTGACAGGTTTATTGTCAGTGACATTATTCCATCGTTATTTTCGTAACTGGTTATAAAATAAAAAGCCTCTCACCTCAGAAAAGTGAACTACCCAGTCCTGCCAGATGTTATGCTGTGTTCGTTGCGGGCATAAATTTGCTTTGTTTTTATTCTCTAACGATATATATATATATAAATCTGCAGGTTTTTCTGCAGTACCGATAGCAGAACCGTTAACGTCAGAGCTTATCGATACTTCGGTCTTTTATAATTCAGCACTGGTACCGATTAAGTACCGAGTTTCAGTACCCATCCCTTATCACACTGTGAGAGTGCAAGCATTTGAAACTACACTTTTACCCTCGTATGCTAAAGAGGAATGCAAGCTTCACTCTGGAGTATTCTTGACATGCTGCCACCTGGAAAACATGCATAATGGCATTTAATATTTCGATATTTGAATAATAAAAGCCATTTGTGTTGATATTTCAGACTCTTCCACATATTTAATTAATTATGCATGCGCATGGGAGGGGCTAATGAATATTCAGGGAGGGATTGGGGAGGTTCAGTGCACTACAAGGTTGAGTGTGTCTGTGAAAAACTATTTGTTTTTTTAGCAAACCAACAGTCATTACGTTATCAACGAACAGAGCAGAGTCTCAATCGCCACATCTACGATAATCCCATGCTTTATTCTCAGAATATTTTCTCAGAATTTTGGGTTATAATGTTCTGGATGCATTCTTACACCAAGCCACATGCAAAAACAAAATGACAAGTCACAAACGACTTGTTTACACAAATACTTTATTTTCTTCAGTACATGACAGGCAGTCCATCCTCCTGAAAATTTCTTTCCACATAATCAAATGGCTTTGACTAGGAGTGCACAAAACTAAAAGTACATAATTTGAGAGCTGAGACTTTGTGTCTTTGTCTCTCTAACTTTTAGCTGATAATTTCCTCATCCTCTTGTTATACAATACATTTATGTCTTTCTTTTTTAATTGGAAAAGAAATTAAGGTTTTCAAGGAAAATATTTCAGGGTTTTCTCCACATAGTGGACTTCAATGGGCCAATGGTTGAAGGTTCAGTTGGCAGTTTCAGTGCAGCTTCAAGATCCTTGATGCAAGTTCCTCTGCTAGAAAAGATCTTTATTCCTCGGGCTTGGATTGTGAGTGCTTTAAAGCTGGATTAAAACTGCAATTGCCCCTTTAATCCACTGGCTCCCATTAAAGTCCATTATATAGAAAAAAATCCTGGAATGTTTTCCTCAAAAGCCTTAATTTATTTTCGAATGAAGAAAGAAAGACATGCACATTTCAATTTACATGAGAGCAAGTAAATCATCAGGAAATGTTTATTCTGGAACTTAACTAATCCTAATAGGCCCTGATCATTGTTATTGGTCAACACAATGGTCGTCCTCTTGAATGTAGACATTATAAGATGGGTAGACCAACTATAAGGTGCATATGGTGAGCAACACCAATGAAATAATTCTATTTACGCCACTACATCACCCACACAAGGCAAAAAACAAACAAACAAAAAAACACTGAAACAAGACAGGATGAATTCTGCACCATCTGTACGTTATACCACAAATTAAGATTTGACCGTACAGCTTTTTAAAAAATCTGTCCAGTTTTAGTGAGCTTCTGTCCAATGCTGCCTCTAAAAGAAGCTGAACCTGGTGTGGTCTACTGCCGCTGTTGCTGTGCATTCAAAGACAATGTTATTGATGACACTGTCGTAACGGGTGGTTGTTTTCCAGTTACCGCAGAGTTGCCAATGTTTTTGTTTTTCGCACCATTGTCTGTAAGCTCTAGAGACTGTTGCGCATGAAAATCCCCCGAGATTAGCAGGTTCTGAGACACTCAAACCTGCCCGGGGAGAAGAGGCGGAAATGGAATCTGGAAATGATGCGAGACAGACTAAAACTCACCTCGACTTCATGGGCATCACGGCTTAACCCGTTGAAGCGTGTTCAATGACTGATAGGCCACACTTCGAAAAGTGTGTAGAATGTAAAATTTAAAGTAGGAATGATATTGTGCAATGTATTTATTTATTTATATATTATATATTTATATTTATTTATTATATATTTATATTTTATATATATATATATATCTCAGGGGTGTAACGGTTCACAAACATCACTAGATTGATAAAATACAGTGGTGTCATGGTTCGGTATGTTTCGATACGGCAAAAAAAAAAAAAAAAAAATTATATAATTTATATAAATTTTTTCTTTTTTTTATTTTTTATTTATTA
>JAUMHR010000079.1:12523788-12533796 GCA_032361145.1 Enteromius fasciolatus
GAATGATAGAACGACGGATGGATGGATGGATTGATGGATGGATGGATGATAAAACGACAGAACGGCAGAACGATAGAACAACAGAATAATAGAACGATAGAATGATAGATAGAACGACCGAATGATAGAACGACAGATGGATGGATGGATGGATGGATGATAAAACGATAGAACGACAGAATGATAGAACGGTAGAACAACAGAATGATAGAACGACGGATGGATGGATGGATGATAAAATGATAGAACGACAGAACAATAGACAGAACGACAGAACGATGGCTGGATGGATGGATGTGAATTATATAACTATTAAACAACAATAGAGATAGATAAAACAATAGATATTACAGACAGATAAACAGATAGATGGATAGACAAACTGATAGACAGACAGATAGAATATAACAACATCTGCCCAGCAACAACAAAAACAGCAAACCCCACAATCCTCTGCTCAGCATCAGAAAACTGAAGCGCTACGCTTTTAGCTATAGCATACTTTGAAGATTCTGTTGCAGTTCTATTCTTGTTTTTTCCTTCCGTGGCTCTTATTGCCTCATGTATTCAGTAAATCTTTCTAATCTCCAGCACTCTCCCTCTCTTCCTCATTCTACACGAGTGACTGAATAATTACACAGTGAAGCAGCAGAGAGGCTAACCCATTTTCCACACTGATGTTAGCGAGGCTGTGAGACTGCTGCCGATAGCAATCAGAGATTAGCACATCTTCTGTTCTCAAGCCTGCATTAATCTACCCCAGCCCGAAGCATATATACACACACACACACGCAACACCAGTCTCTTTCCAATATCTGATGGCGCATTGACTGAACAGCAACACACGCGCGCACACACACAAAACACCTTTGAGCTCTGACTACAGATGCATCTGACTGGAATGATAAAGATGGTTCTGCTGATAACATTAACAACAGTTTGTTATTCAAGCTTCACTTCAGTAAACTAGGATTCTGATGCTGTAGGGATGATATCTCTCTCAATTATTAATTTCCACGTTTTTGAAATGATTAGTGGACAATGGTTTAAATCAGACAGCACTCACACAGAGCAACTTCTAACCAAGCTAGCATATAAAAGAACATAACTCTTTTGAAGATGGTTTTATTACAACAGAAACACTTGTTAAAATTACTTTACATTATTAATAAGCTATTTTGGTGAATCTTCTTAATTTTTTTAATTTTGTTATTATTTTGTTTGCAAACACTACTACAGTTCAAAAGATTAGAGTGCTACGATTTTTTACGTTTTTGAAACAAGACTTATCAAGGCTGCACTTATGCAATCAAAAATAAAGCATTGTAAAATATTATTGCATTTTATAATTTATAATTTTTAATTTTGAGCATTCGTTAATCCAGTCTATAGTACAACATAAACCAATGCTGAAAACAGTTGTGCTGCTCAATATTTTATTTTATTATTTTTTGGGTGGTGGAAAACCTTTTTGCGAAGAAATCTAAAAATGGAAGTTATAAAAATGTATTATAATGAGCATTTATTTAAAATCTTCAAATCAAATATTGTAAATGTCTTTGCAATCACTTTTGATCAATGCACTTGATAAACAAAGGTAATAATTTCTATCAAAAACATACTGAACCTTTTGAACGGCAGCATGTATTTATTTATAAATACATTTTAAAAACATACTTTTTTTGTCTGTTGACAAATCTTAGAATTCTAGCTTCTAAATTTGTTTACGCTATATCTTCTTTTATAATAAATTTACACAGAAACCATAGTAATACTGATCATGAATGGTTTTATGTGTGGTCACTCGTGGTCCTTTCCTGATCTCACTGCTCTCTCTCCTCTCCAATCACTTCCTGTCATTGCTTCAACTGTCCTATCAATAATAAATGCAACAAGGGCAGAAATATATTACTGTTACCATGTAAGAACCATGAAAAAAGGGTGAAATAGATTGAATAGGCTTATGTAAAAAAAAATATAATTTCAGAGGACATTTCTTTTAAAACTGTTAAAGATTTCAATATAGGAATATAAAAGTCTGATCCCTGACAATCCACAGTGCACTTCTTGGATTAAAACAAATTAGAAAGTGAAGAGAGAATCAAGCTGTGCCGGCTTACCTGCAGCCATCAGATCCTGGCAGTGGATGTAAGAGGCCTTGAAGTCCTGACAGCGCAGAGCCTGTTCTGCCAGCAGCGTAAGCACCTGCCCTTTCCTCTTGACCTCATCATCACCTAAACCCACAGCAAACGGTCACACAACCGTGAGATATGACAGTTTTGTAAGCAAAGCAGTGCACCCATAAATGAAAGCTTCACTGAAAACTGACTCGCTCTCATTCAAGATGCAACTGATTTGGAGACATTAGCTGTTTTAACTCTGTTTTAATATATTTCTCTTGATACAGATGAGATAAAACAATGGATGAAGCAATTTTATGGATATTATACGCACACGTATTTTAAGCAATGGTTTGAAGTTAAAAACAGCTTACAGAAATTATGAAATACAGTTTTTCCCTTCACAAGACATTAATGATGAACTGGAGTTGTGTTAATTGCTAACATTTTAGCGATGTTTTAATCAGCTATTTTGAACCCTCATTCTGACGGCACCCATTCACTCATTTGAAAGTTCACTCTTACACCCTTCAACCTTCTGATCACTATATTAAAGGTGCTCTATGCGATGTTTAGCTCGATTTCATTGCGCGCATTAAACCCAACCTCTTTTTGCCGATTGGTTGGCCGAAGTTTGTTTTTGCTTTGGTGAACATCCTGTGCCCATAGTGTTTGTTTTGGTATCGCAGCCTCTGTGTTGTCTTTCGAGAGCGGGTTTTTTCCCCAATGTATTCAGAGGGCAGACAGCAAGACGATTAATATAAAAATAAAATCGAGCTAAAATCCTGCAACATCGCATAGAGCACCTTTAACAAATACACCATAAAAAACAACTCTTTACTACTCAAATGTTCAGTCTAATGGAAGTGCAAAGGTCCAGAATATGAAACTGTAAATTAATTTCCTTTTAGATGTTTTTTTCTGATAAATTCCTGAATAGCTGCTTAGATGTTGTACAAATCTCACAATCACATCTCAGAGAATGCTCTCTTACACAGCTCTGATCTCGACCCAAAATAAGAAAATAAAAAAATACCACGAAGCCTGATGAAAACAGTGATAGGGGTTGTCTTTTTCATTAAAGTGTGTGTCTAGCATCAAAGGGCAGACAGGCAATAATACGAGCGCAGGCAGGAGAGTGAGCGTGCGCGAACACATGCGATCGCATGGATATGATTATTCGCAAGTAAAATCAAAAGGGTTGATACTACGGGAAGTGGTCTATCTGCTTATTCCAAACTGATTTATGTGAGACATGGAAGTCTTGGTATATCAGGAGTATTTATTGCCGTCCGTTTCCCCTCTCTCTTATGCCATTGCAGATACAGGCACAGGAGCGTTGACACACACACACGCACAAACAAAACAGCCCTACGGCCATTAGTCGAGGGTAAGCCAAGGTGAATACATCAAATACTAGCACGGCAAACACCCAGTCACTTCATAGAGAACTAATCAATTCCACTATATACGACAAGAAGAGATTCTGACGTCCTGCATACTGATCCGCCTGACATCCACAGAGGAGAAGAGAGTCACCTCAATTACCCCTGCAACCAACAAAAGAACTGATCGCTTCACCTATGAGAAGACGACGACTGACATTCATGCTGGCTCACAAAATAAGTGGCCAAAAGAGATTCGAAGGAACGTTTAACTAATGACACTTTCCAAAAACGAGGAGAACTTGACACGTGACTTTTTTTTTATTATTATTATTAGAGGCACCACCAACATGCTTTCTGATGTGAGAAATAACTAGAGTTAAATTAAGGAAAAATTGAGAAAGAGAGAGAGAGGAGGGGAGCTCTACATGAATATTATATGAGCTAAGGTTGATGATCAATATTTCTGAAGGTTGACCATCTCCTTTGACTGAACATTTGGTTAATATACGTAAATATATGTTTTTATGCACATTCCAAGTAATATCAATAAAACTCAGGTTGGGTTGTTTTGATTAAATAACTAAACACATACAGGTAATTTACAAAATTAAAATTAAAAGTTTGTTTTATAGCAATACTCCAACAGTCATTTTTTTTGGCAAAAGCATAACTCCACATATCATGTTTTAGAGATATAAAACACTTTAATCTTTGTAATCTCCTCAGAGGACTATGTCCATGTATGACAAACGTGATCAGATTGTATGGATGTTATAACACATAACACAGTTATTCCCTCACCATTGTAACATGCTGCTTTTGCAAAGTTCTGCAAAAAAGTGTCATCTTTTAAAAAAAAAATTGTATGTCCTGATATCACAGGTTCATGAAGTTTGTCAAAATTATCCACCCTTTATCACTAATACCATCTATTTCAACAAAACGCGTTTCGTTTTCAGATCGCGATATATAAGCTCATTTTTTAAAGTGGTGTTTAGTGTTGTTTTCCAATAAACTTTTGTAAATATACGTTTTGAAGAATTCTTTAAAAGCTCTAGGACCTATATTGTACCCTATTTGTGAAAAGTGTCCAATTTACACCAGGGTTGCATTTTGTGCCCATTTATCCTCTGAGTGGGACTCAATTTTGTATGAGGTCATATTGGCACAACCATAAAATTGCCCACTGCCTTTGATTACTCACTGCCATTTCCTGCACTGGTGAAAGATAGAAAGCCAAACATTCCAAATGTGGGACAAAACAGTGCCGACCAATTATCTGCAGCCGACAACACAGCATGTGTTGTCACGTGGCCATGTACAAACATAAATTGGATATTTTCGATCCGCACATGCACCCATACAAAAATGGACAATGTATTTACTTTAGAAAAAAGAGAGAGAGCAAAATCTAGAGACCGAATTGTTATACTATCCTTTCGCTTCACTGAGATCATGCTGATTCATGGAACTAACTGATTGTAGATTCATGAGGACACATCTCTGATGCGCATCTTTCTGGGCTGTCTGAGGTAATATTAATCTCTAACACCTGAGCAAAGCATACTTCAAAGAAATGTCTACTTGCTCATTCAATCGCTCACTCACGTGTATTCATCTATTTATTCACCTGTAGACGCCACGCTGCTGACTCGGCAAATGCAGATTAAACACACACTGGAAAGCTTACAGATTAGCGCTGTTTAATCTACATGAAATAGACGCTGTAATGCCCCGCCTTCTGTTGCGACTGTCTTGTCATTTTGGAATGGCATGAAAATTATTTCTAACTTTCGAGGACTGCACTGACTAACGACTAAAACAAAGCCCTGGCTGAAGCGATGCCAAGAACTGATGTGGGTATTTTTCATCGTAACTGCTGTGGCAGGCTGTCTGTGACAGTGCTGATGAATCTTCTTAGCTGGAAATACTTCCGTTCAAGCGGTTTTTTTTGCAATGGACATACATAAATGGACTGTTAGCCTGATGCTGAGAGAAGTTTTCATTCCGTTTTACCTGCAACACGCAGCAGTCTGGCCAGGCTGAGGAGGAGAGTGGACTGTCTGTAGGCAGTAGGGCACTGAGAGACGCACTCCTTTATCAATGATAGACGATCCGTCCGCAAACGCACTGCAGAGACAAAGAGGAAATGAGAGAAAAGAACAAAACAAAGAACAAAAGTTAAGATCTAGCAGAAATGGAGGATGTCTGGACTAGAACAGCTAAAATTTTAAGCATACAACCCAAACTGTGCTTAATTTCTCACATTGATTTATAATTAACCACACTAAAATAAGACTTCACACTAAGATTTATTTTATGAGACTTTTTTAATAGAGGTAACCTCTGTTAGAATATCTGGCAAACTCTATATTATTTTTCATATGGCTAGAGCCCAACATACACAACAGCATGTAACAGATATTTATGTGAATATAAGAGATGTATCTTTATATATATATATATACACACAATGGGTACGGAAAGTATTCAGACCCCCTTAAATATTTCACTCTTTGTTATATTGCAGCCGTTTGCTAAAATCATTTAAATTTGTTTTTTTTTTCCCTCACACAGAACCCCATATTGACAGAAAAATACAGAATTGTTAACATTTTTGCAGATTTAGAAAAACTGAAATGTCACATGGTCCTAGGTATTCAGACCCTTTGCTGTGAAACTCATATTTAACTCAAGGTGCTGTCCATTTTTTCTGGTCATCGACCAGAACCCTCCCTAGAGCTGGCCATCTGGCCAAACTGAGCTATCGGGGGAGAAGAGTCTTGGTGAGAGAGGTAAAGAAGAACCCAAAGATCACTGTGGCTGAGCTCCAGAGATGCAGTTGGGAGATGGGAGGAAGTTGTAGAAAGTCAACCATCACTGCAGCTTTCCACCAGTCAGGGCTTTATGGCAGAGTGGCCCGACGGAAGCCTCAGCGCAAGACACATGAAAGCCTGCATGGAGTTTGCTAAAAAAAACTGAAGGACTTTCAGATTCTCCGGTCTGATGAGACCAAGATAGAAATTTTTGGCCCTAATTCCAAGCGGTATGTGTAGAAAAAACCAGGCACTGCTCATCTCCTGTCCATTACAGTCCCAGCAGTGAAGCATAGTGGAGCTTATACAGAGATATCCTTGACGAAAACCTTCTCCAGAGTGCCCAGGACCTCAGACTGGGCCGAAGGTTTACTTTCCGACAAGGCAATGACCCTAAGCACACAGCTAAAATAACAAAGGAGTGGCTTCACAACAACTCTGTGACTGTTTTTGAACGGCCCAGCCAGAGCCCTGACCTAAACCCAATTGAGCATCTCTGGAGAGACCTAAAAATGGCTGTCCACCAACTTTTACCATCCAACGTGACATAACTGGACAGGATCTGCCAAGAGGAATGGCAGAAGATCCCCAAATTCAGGTGTGAAAAACTTGTTGCATCTTTCCCAAAAAGACTCATTGCTGCATTAGATCAAAAGGGTGATTCTACTAAATACTGAGCACAGGGTCTGAATACTTAGGACCATGTGATATTTCAGTTTTTCCTTTTTAATAAATTTGCAAAAATGTCAACAATTCTGTGTTTTCTGTCAATATGGGGTGCTGTGTGTACATTAATGAGAAAAAAATTTACTTAGATGATTTTCGCAAATGACTGCAATATAACAAAGAGTGAAAAATTTAAGTGGGTCTGAATACTTTACGTACCCACTGTTTATACAATGTGTATATACTGTACACACACTGTATTTGCATTAAAAATGAAAACAGATACAGTACTCATTAAAAAGAGATATGTTGTATTCTGTTATTATTTTATAATAGAAAGGCATGTTGACTGGCCGATCACAGTAATATGAAGGTCAGCAAAGCACTTGGTAATGTGGTAAAGGCACTGTGAAAATCAGCATCTCCATAAAGCTTGTCAGGAGATGGACCAACACAATGGACCAACTCAAGCAGACATTACGGCACCCCAAATCATCACTGACTTCAGAAACCTCACACTGGACTTCTAGCAGCTTGGAATCTGTGGCTTTTAGTCTTCCTCCAGACCTTTTTTCTTTTCAAAATGAAATGCAAAATGTACTTTTATCTGAACAGCCACCACTTTTAGTACTGATGTTCTTTGACGCACCCTCTTTATGGAGGGTGTCAATGATTGTCTCCTGGACCACTGCTAAGTGCACAGTCGTCCTCATTATTGTACTTTCAAAGAACAAGAGACACCCAGAACGTATACTGTAGGGTTGATCATTTAATGAAACTCTAAATGTAAATATTCTAATAATTTGAGATACTGGATTTCTGAGTTTCATGAACTTTAAGCTCACCGAAATCAAAAACAAAATTTAATGCAATATATAAAATATACAATATATTAAAAATTAACATGTTTTTTTCATAATATTACATGTCCAGCATGCATTAGCTAGCATTCCATTTAAACGCAGAAAAGATCTAAACTAAAAAAATTATGAAAAACACCAAATCCCCTGCATGCATTCTCCCCACTTCCTGTCATAACAGGGAAATACTTGTGATGTGTGGTAATTGGATGGACACAAAGCATGTCTCAGCTGTCTGACTGAGCACAGCTTAAAATATTGAGCTGGAAGTGGTCTGTGCTGGAGGTCACGCTGGTCTGAAGCAGGCAGGGGGCCGAGCGGGCTGCGAGTTACAGGCCTGCGGGGGGGCAGACAGCTCCATCTTCTGAGGAGACACCGCGGGGGCAGCACCTGAACCGCACACGGACCAGCCAGCCATCAGCAGCACCTGCCAAAGCCATTAACCTGCTTCCAAAAACAGCCGCGCATCTGTGTGTGTGTGTGGCACTAAGAGCTTTGTGTTTACTTGAGCGTTAGCGTAATTGATTACAGTTTAGCTTTATCACTCACTCTTTTACTTGTAAAGTTGAAAAGTGCAAATTTAAATGAATTGGGAGAGAAGATGGGAAACAAGCAGATAAATTAAGCAGTAAGACAAGCTTTGTGGCAGACTCGGGTCTATAACTTTGCCTGCTAGGAAAAAGACAGCCGCGGGGTCACTCGGGGTCATGCAGGGCGAATGAGCTCAAGGAAAGTTCCACTTAATGTATTCAGACTTCCTTCAGTTTAGGAAACAGTGTCGAGTTGCTCCTGGTCTTGCCTGGACTAGATAAAACAGTTTCTTTACTTCTTCAAAAGAATGCTGGGAGAAGCACACATGGGGCTAAAGAGGCCTTTTTTTTTTTTGAAATGTGTACTTTTACTTCACTTTTCTCCTTATTTTGTCTCCTCACAACGATCTCAGCTGCTACCAATCTGCTCATTATCGATTACCCCGCTAACTCTTCTCCTTTGCCTTAAATATCGCTCACTTCCTCTCCTTAGCATCTGCATTTTTGTCTTCTTCCGCCTCCCGGAGAGGCGGGGCCGACCCTAGTGAAGGGTCTTTTCAGGTTCTCCACTTCCTCCAAGGGGCACACGGGGACCAGGCTGGGCTCTGAGCATCAGTTAACCCTAGCCTCCTAGGGGTAAAACCTCCTAGGGCTCGGGGGCCGCCGGGCTCCCTGCCTGTCCCCCGTACAGTCGGCCAAACAAACTAACTATCTTATCGCAGAGGAAGTGGGAACTAGTGAAATGATATTCTCTTTAATGTTCACCTAAATAAAAGCTGTGGATTGAAAGTGCATTGAATAGATTTTTAATTATTTGTGATTTTACTGTATTTTTTGCATTTGCAACAACAACGGCTGTTCGTTGAAATAAAGGAGAAATTGACTAGCCATTTCAGAGGAAATAGAGTACATAAAAATGATATTAGTTTTGGGGAATGTCCTTTAAAGTCTTCTGCTCACCAAGGCTGAATATATTTGATCACACATGCAGTATAAACAAGTAACAGTCAAATTTTGTACAAATTTTAAATATTAAAATGTAATCTACTTCTGTGCAGGCAAAATGTCATCTTCAGCAGACAATACCCCAGTCTTAAGTGTCACATGTTTCTTCGGAAACCATTCTAATTCACTGATTTGGTGATCAACAAACATTACTATTTACAATGTAAAAATAGTGCTTAATATTTTTGTGGAAACACATATCATTGTTTTTAAGTGGAAAGATATAAACACACTTCTTAATTTCACTTTAGTTCACTTTAATGTATCTTTGCTGAAAAAAAAATGAAATGTACCAAGACTCCAACCTTTGAACATTGTGAATATCACCACTAATCTTTTTTGATATATCATCCAGCCCTGGTTTTGACATTTTCTGTTTTTATGAGATTTTATTCCTCATACCAAACAGAAAAATAATTACGAAAAGAGCCATAAACACAAACAGGTGCATATTTCTGGAACTCTCTTCCTTCCTCACTCCGCTCTATTAACAATATCTCAGATTTTAAATCCTTACTTAAAACTCATCTGTTTGCTGAATGTTACACCTCTGAGTAGTTACATTGACCTCTGTCTAATCTGTCTAAACTTGTCCTCAGAATGTGAATTTCATGTCTTATTTT
>JAUMHR010000079.1:12541560-12553627 GCA_032361145.1 Enteromius fasciolatus
TTCATTCATAGTTTTGATGCCTTCAGTGAGAATCTACCAATGTAAATGGTCATGAAAATAAAGAAAACACATTGAATAGAAGGTGTGTCCAAACTTTTGGCCTGTACTCTATATTATATATATATACAGTATATATATATATAAATATATATATATACACACACACACACACACACACACACAGACAGACACACATATACATGTATAGATGCTCTACAGTATATACACACACACATTTTGCAATAGACTTTTTAATAAAAGTCTCATATCTTTCCATCATCTTTGCAGTTTATGTATCTGGTTAAAAGAGACAATTTGCATTACGTGAACAATCTAATTAAAATCAGCAAAGCAAAGTGGCATTACTGGGGACAGGTATTATGTGTGTTTACGTGTGTGCTGCAAAACCTGAACATCATTACCCGTGGCCCTTGGAGTCTCATATGGTCTTTAGAAATATAATCTGCAAGTGCTTTAATCTGTCTGCATTAGAGAATCCAATATCTGCAGTGCACATTGCACCTATAACCATAACACGGTTAACTCCCAACACCGCATAAATGAAATATCCGCCCCTGCTCGGTCTGCGAGCCAATGAGCCATTCCTAATGCACACCCACAGAAGTGAGGCAGAGCTTAGAGCTGGTTGCTGAGGTTTGTGTAAGTTCATTAGCTGTTTAGCTATTGAAGAGATTTCAAAGCAACTCGGCTGCACTCTGTCAAATGGACCCAGACGCAGAGGGGAAATGGTGAGAACGCCAATTCCATAAAACTACATCCAAGTTCTTTCATTTTCCTCTCAGAACTTTCAATTTACTGTTCGTCTGGGATTGTCTTTCAGTAGCTTGGAGAAAAATACAGTGCTGGGGTCCGTACTGACAGGAACTGGGTAAGAGCAATTCGAACCGAGTAGAGGTTGAAGGATAATTCTCCTTTGTTGTTGTGGTTTTCTCTTTCTAGTCACGGGGTGAGCATCTCAGAGTTGAGGATGAACTCCTGACGGCAAGTTCAGCTCGGCTGTTCTGCTCTTGATTGTGATGAAGAAATCAATAGTGATGGGAACGCAGCCTCGTTAGAGAATGTCGCTAAATTACAGAGCAAACAGACAAAACCCACCGTCGGCATCCATCTAATACACAGACTGAGACTCTTTCACAAACAAACACACACATACATACAGACTTACACTAACACAGCTGAGCAACAAAAGAAGGTAATGAGACGATAGATAATGTTGGAGCTGTGAGGCAGAATGAAACAGTTAGAAAAGTAGAGTAAAAAGATCACAGGAAATGTATAAAACACTTACGCTGCAGTAAGAAGCATAAAATACAGCAAAGTACAGAAAAACAGCTCTGTGACAAACCAGAAAAGTTAAAACAGTAAGATTAATTCTACAAAATAAAATAGAATACCTACAGTATATTATCTTATATTATGTGAGTAGTACCTGATGGCAAGTTCCTGGCTCTAGGCAGGAATAAACATTCTGCTGCATGTCCAGGAGATCTTGAAGTAAACTTCTCCACACTGTCTCACTCACTGGAGGGTTTCTGAGCAAACAATAGACAGTGAGACAGGTGCGCACAGGTACTGTGGAAAATGCTAAGGTGGCAGTGTGTTTGCTTGTCATACTTGCGTCCTGTGTGACGGGTGAGGCGGACCATCAGCTGGTGCGCTTCCTCTTTGCTGTTTTGACTGTTCCTCACGAACGAGATGGGCTTCTGGAGACCGTGTTTCTCCAACACCTCAGCAACACTGGGGAGAGACAGAACATAGGCTGATTTAAATAAAAATGCCTAAACTGTTAAAACCGGCTTCAGAAAAAAAGTTTGTAACCAGGCTGTTTTGATCACCGTTGACTTCCAAAGTAGGGGGAAAAAATGCTAGAAAGAAAACAATCCTCAAAAATATATAATGTCTTTTCGACTGATGAAAGAAAGACACAAACATTTTGAATGACAATGGGGATAAGTACATGTTTATTGTTTCATGTAATGTTTATTGTGGAAATGAGCTAATCCTTTACCATCAGAGCAGTTCTGAGACCTTTTTACAACCGTCAACCAAGCAGTTAAGAACCTCTGTGGCAAAGAACATCAGAAGCCATGCCTAACCACAGCTTTATGCTAACAGCTGCTCAGAGGAGCCAAGAGCAGACAGAGGTGTCTGAATGAACCTCAGTGAGCTGAACTGGTGCCGTGTCTGGCTGAGATGCCCTCAATAAATGAGGATGCACCATCCCTTGGGAGCATCTAGCACAGATGTTTTCTGTTTCCTTCCTTTCTTCCTGTCTCACACTCCTTCCCCCATGTCTCTTTCTTTCTCTCTACAATCTGCTGGGGCCAGACTTGGTCTTTTTTTCTGCTTCACTTACATATTTTTGCGCTTCCCTCTCTCTCGCTTCCCTCTCTTTGTAACTCCTCTCTCCATCTGTCTGTAGCTCTTTAAGTCTTTTCCAGCGATCATGACCTGTTCCTGAAATAGCTGCTTAAATATGCAAAATGTAATATCTTATAATTATATATATATTTTTTTATGAAAGCTTTTGTTTTACTTTACAACATTTTTATGGCAATAACACACACACATACATATGTTTGATTGTGTATTTATATAAATGTTATATATATATATATATATATATATATATATACACACACACACACACATACATACATACACACACTTAATATGTAAACATATTTTTCTTAAATATATACATGCATGCATGTGTATTTATATATATGTATATATATATAATAAATATTATATATAATATATAAAATATAATCTAATAAATAATTATATTATATACATAAACACATACACACATACAAGTAATCAAATGTTATATATATATGAGAACTATGTAATACATCTTTGTAATAAACTGTATGTAAAATTGTATAAACTGATAAAACAATCAACATTGTAACTCCTAAAGCCACTTTTTGTAATATCTACTCATAGTGAACATTAGAGAATGTCTATATTGATTTCTTCCAAAAGAGCAAAGAAAATCCAGTTTTGATATGCCCTCTTTAACATTCAAACAGAGAGCGGAGAGCAGAGGGATAAAAGAAAGACACAATTCAGATACAAAGAGGGGAAAGGGTAAATCTTGAGAGACTGAGAAAAACGAGTGATAAGTTAGAGAGCAAACAAGAGAAAAGAGTGAAATTAAGGTTGCAGCGACTGCGCCCTCCCAGGCCAGTCATAAATATCTGAGAGAGAGACTTTCATCATCCTTTTCACCGACAGAATTCTAATGGATCTAAAGGAATGTGTCTCTACGGAGCCATTACAGGCTGATCACGTCACCTGAGCTGAGATTGACACACACGCAAACAGACAAAGACAAAAACACTGAAGTATATGCAAACAAGGTGCAGCATACAACATACATACAAACGTGCTTTGTTCAAAAGGGCAAAACTCAATCTGTTAAGTTTGTCAGATTTAAATCAGTTTAGCTTTTTTGTAGTCTGCACAAACAAAAAAAGATCCCTGATGTTTATACACCAGATCCTAAAAGTCAGATTTTTTCAGTGTGTCTCAGTCTGAACAGCCAGACTGAATTTCAAGTAGTTTCCTTTGTCATTCAGGAGGTATAGTAACATCACAAAGTGTGCAATATAGCTTCAAGTGGTGAACAAATACACTAATTTCTGCTCCATCTTTCCTAATATAGCAAACATTATCTATGTAGTGCTAAGCAAATGAGTGCACACTTTGGTTTTGAACAGCGTATGCATGAATGCGTAAAATGCCTCTGTTCTGCATGAGGGAGATGTCATGATGAACAGAGCAGACCAAAAATTTCCAATTTTCCCATCCTTTCTCCCTAAAAAATGACAGCTATTCTCAGTAGCTGCACGAGAAAGTCTCTTGACTTCGCGCTGCAGCTTACATCATTACATACCAAATACTGACTACACCAGCGGCTCTCAAAGTTTTCAGGTCAAGCACCACCTCCGATCAAATCAAAACATCCAAGTAGCATCGAGACACAACAATGTTGCTTTCTTTTCTATCATCTTTGACTGGCTTTCAGAAACACACATTCAGATTTAATCCCACAAAATCTTTTTCATTTATAAAGCTGACTGATGTTTTAGTGCACTTCCTGCAAATATGGAAAAAAATAAAGGGTCTCAATATGTGAAGTTTTACACAATTAGTGCAAATTATCAGACGACCAGAGCGGTTTATTTCCTGTTTGCACCTTGAGAAAATGACAACGGCATCAAAGCTCCAAAACGAAGGGCTAGTAAAGTATGTTGACAAAGATATGGCATAGATTTCTGGTACATATTATCTTTAGGGTGTTTAGTATTAATATATGAATTCACATATATTTATTTTTTATCTGTTCCTATCAATATTGCATAAGTTGTTTATGCATAATAAAAACCCTAGAATGTGATCAAACAGTTTAAAATAGCTGCGCTAAGATACATAAAAAAGAATTATGAATGCAGAAAATATTATTTCCTTTGTCACTTTATCCCACTGGTCACAATTAAAACACATTTTTTCACACACTTTGTCAAAAAATGTCCAAAAATAATTATTGATTATTTCAAAGGGATACTAATGATTATGTTACTAATGAGCATCATTTTGAATATTTTCATGTCTGGGAAAAATTTGGGATTAAACGGGTTAATATCGATAATTCTGCAGTTCAGATAAATCATATAGCTGTTAGACCCTATTAAGTCCCTTGACTAGCCCTTTGCAGATATGTGGAAGGACCCTACCAGGAAACATACATATATCACTATAATGACATCTAGAAAGGATTACAATGTATTTCTTTGAGTTAATATGCAAATTGTGCAGTGCAATTCAAGCACATAAATAATAAATAGCCTGGTCTGGAATATGAGGTAATGTGGCCAGTCTGCCTTGAAGTGTTTGAAACAGACAGGTTATGTAATTGATAAGCTAGTGTGCTCAAAACTGAGTGATGATGAGTCCAGTGTTTCAGAGTCCAAAATGAAGTCCCAAATCAACCATTTGAAATTCAAACTAATAATATTGGTTATGAAATACTGTTTCAAATTCACAAACTCTATTAAACTAGCAAATAATTATAACACATAAATAGAAATGTAGAAAAAAAGATTGAAAAAATAAATAATGCATGATACAAAATATTTAAAATCATATAGTAGGCCATTCACAGCATTAATCTACACAAGACCATGCAAAGGGGATAGTGAGATTTGTTTTAAAGAAACTGAAAAATATTTGTATCCAGTGAAGATGCATTAATATGAATAAATGTATGAGAATGTGACAGAAAATTTATTTTTCAAATAAATGCTGTCGTTTAAAATTATCACGGCTTCCACAAAAACAATATTTGCTTTCAATGCTAATAATGAAATGTTGTGCTTAAATCTACATGTTAGAATGTGTTATATTATATTATATTCAGTTTGTTTTATATATATATGCTGAAAGACTTTAATTACACTGAACACTTGATCGTGTGTGAGACACACAGATTAATTTTTATTTTTTTTATCTAGATTAATTTTGATTATTTTTTAAATGAATCTAGATTAATCTAGATTAAAATGGCTCATTTAAATTCTGACAAAGGCATTCAGAATATGTGTGCTACCTAAATAATGACTAAAAGTAAAGCCCTATTCAGATGGGACTAGTTTTACAGGGGGTCGTTAGAGAATGTTTTGTTTCACAGATGTACTTGGTGATTTTAATCCCATCTGAATCTGCCATGTCTGTGTTTTTCTCTCACAACCTCTGAGATAATTCAGAGTCCGAATGCGATGTCTGTGATATTATTTTTCACAACACGTTTCCTTGTGTTTTAGCCAACGCGATATGCCGTAGATCCTCTTACCGCACGCATGTTTAATATATTTATATATATATATAAAAGAAAGAAAGAAATACAAATAAAGAGCCAGATCACGTAAACTGTAAACACTGGCTATTGTAATATCAGTATCAGGTAAGATTACTCGCGTT
Organism: Enteromius fasciolatus; assembly: GCA_032361145.1. Classification (NCBI taxonomy): domain Eukaryota; kingdom Metazoa; phylum Chordata; class Actinopteri; order Cypriniformes; family Cyprinidae; genus Enteromius; species Enteromius fasciolatus. The sequence continues at coordinate 12,547,570 of JAUMHR010000079.1, forward strand.
CATTTCTGCACTGGGTTACATGTGTTTTAATTATCAACATTAAACATGTGTTTACTACAAATAAAAATCATAATAGTTGAACTAAAGTAACCACACATTAACATGTTTTTTTTGTACTAGCCATTTAGCTTCACCATGGTATTTGTGATTATACTAATTGTAATCAATCTGAATGACTATAGCAATGCACGCATACAGAGCTTGTGATCTCTGTGACGCCCAGATCTACAAAACAGACACGCCCACCTCTGAAATAAACACAGACCCTCTCACCTCTGTAATAAACACGGAGGTGTTAGTCTCGTCCGAAATGGTACATGAAAATCACGGACGACAAGTGATAAGTATCGAAGCTCACACGTAGTTTAGAAAACTAGTCCCGTCCGAATAGGGCTACAGTGCAATTGGGCTAGGTATACATCCGCGCTAAAATATCAAGGTGAAAGTCATCATAGCTTGCGTAGTGTAGACCAAGCTCCCAACACAGCTTTGTGAATAACGTTAGATTAACAGCGATATTTTCATATCGCGCGATAAGAGTCTCACGTTAAAGCAGCACGATAACGGCCCACCACTAGTAATAACATATCTGCTACACAAATAAATGCAATTATATTTAGATCAAAATTTTGTGGATTAATAATACCACAGAAAACTTTGCATCAAGGCACTAAAGACATGACAGACTTTTTTTATAAAGCTGCCTTGAAATACAAATAAATTTAACTTAACTCATTCGGTCTCTTCTTACCTCAAGTGTTTCTCAAGAGTGTCCACCCGGTCATGCAAGGCTTTTGTAGAGTCTGACTCTGGTCTGAGAAAGAGAAAAAGTAAACAAGATCAAAGATCAGCCATCTGAACACACGCAGACAGCATTTATTGAAAGTCACTTCAACCTTCTATTATCTAATAACATCACTAGCTCAGTTCTTAGGCATGTCAGCCATTCAGATTATAAGCCTTTATACTTGCTCTTTGTTATGAAACTCATTGGTTACAGCGGCCTCCATGAATACTCAATACTTGTTTTCTGTTTGATCATCGGACAAGGTCAACACACTACAATAGCGAGGGAGCAGGTTAGCAATGTCCAGTTAGCATCTGCTGGCAGATGTTGTAACAACACCATCTGGACCCAAGAAGAAATACAAATGTAGCAGAGTATTCTGACAATTAAGCTGCAAATATTTAGTTGACTGTATAGTAGCAGCTGAGAACTTGCCATTGAAATGGAACAACATAATCTTTTTCTTTTTTTGTATTTACGTTTTTTTTTTGAGCTGTGCCCCTTATGTGAACCTGAGCTGAAATCATGTGCAATTCTGCTTGAGAGACCGGTTGCCATGGAGATGATGTCTGAATCGGCAAAAAAAAAATTGTTGCTGACAAAACTCAGACTTCTTAAGTCTAAACTAAACTTGATATAAGTGCAATATCTCCCGAGGCGCTTTTCAAGATCCGACATTTTACTAAAAAGATCTTTACGCGTTTTGTTGTAGTCTCAGTAATCCAATTCATCTCCTCATTCCAAATCTGAATAGCATTCGCAAACATGTCGTCTTTCCAGCATCAGCAAAAGATAACAAGATGATCTCGGGAAAAACCTTAAAGCATTGATCCCTGTACAACAACGCAGGTGTAAAAACACATTAGGGGTTTGCAAAGGTACAGACAGATTGTACAACAACAGATTGACTGAAAGTGAAAATAGGAAAAATCCAGATGGCAGAATGTATCAAAATAGTTTCTAGCATAACAATATTGAACTCTCTGCACATTGCATTATTTTTGGTGTAAATGCGTTATTTGGTTGCCCCATGAGAGAATCATGTTAGAAAAACGCCAACCCTTCGCACATTCGCTAACACTTCATCTGCAGTCCAAAGGCTGTGGAAATTTATATTTAATATCAATGTGTGGTCGAGTGACAGGCCTCTCAGTCACCAAGACATCTGAAGGCAGCAGGAGTATAATAAGGAATGCTGAGAGGTTTTGAGGGTTCACACTTTGGAGGCTGAAAGACACATGCTGTGCTAATAATGAGCTAATCAGGGGCTTACTAACAACTGTGCACACATGTACTAATTGTGTGTGTTTGACAGGGCTTTAGTGACAGCAGTGGCAGAACAAGTTTTGAAGCTGAGAGGCCAGTTTTAATGACCAGCTTCGGAACCACTTTGCATAAAGTGTCTTTAATTACAACGTACTAACATTTAAATTAATTGTTTCATACAATGCACTTATTGTGTACATGCATGCTTTAAGGTTGTACTTATATTTAAAAAATACCGGCATATAATTGAATCTGTAATTACTGTAATCTATAATTACACAGCCTCACCGACAAAACCTGACTATATCACAAATCTGATGCTAAACATTAGCGGTATTTCATCCCAACAGTAGCATGAACATGAATACAATAATACCGCACCCTTTTTTCTGCAACTAGTTTTTATAATTTTAGATATCAATAGTAATGATAATATTAAAAGTAACAGAAACTTAAAATATAAATAAATTGTATTTATTTTTGCCGTATATTTGTAGCTTTAAAATGTAAATATTTAATTATCATTGTTTATCATATATTTATCAAATATCATATTTTATTTTATTATCTTTACAATTACTCCAGCATTCAAGTATCAGAAGAGCCTTCAAAGTTAATACCAATATGCTGATTTCCTAATATTGAAGTGTTTTTACACTTGTTAAGCATTTGCTTGAAACCGAAAAACTTTCATCAGTTCAATGCATCCTTGTTCTTTCTTTTCAAAAGAAAAACATCTTTGAATCAAAAACTGTTCTCAGTTATGTGAGCTCACCCATATCCTCTCTGTGGTAAACATTCAAGTATATCGTAGCAGAGCGCAAGCTGGTCATCTCTCTCAGAGCCGTAGATGCACTCTAAAGCCACAGACATAAGCTGATCCGAATCGCCAATAACTTTTGGATGACACTGCAAGTAAACAAACACAAATCATTGGTTAAGTGTTAGTAAAGTTTTAGGCAAAACCCAGTAAAGACCTGACCTATATAGCAATTCTAAGGATCATTGGCTCATTTTAATTCTCAAAAATTCTAGAGAGGGTGGTTTTAAAACAACCAGCTTGTAAGGCTATATAACAGACAATATAACTTTGTATATATGACCTTCATACGGTGTCGATACAGAGCCATTTCATTGCATCTCCTCTCAGACAACAGCAACTCACGCACAGATGCACACACAAGCACACTAAAAATCATGTTAGTGTGGATTAGATTGAACTTCATTTCACACAACATTGAATGCGCAAGGCTGATTCATAGACGCACACACAAACACAAAAAGAAACACAAACACATGTACAATCTCATACACCTGATTTCTCTCCAACCGCTTTTATTAATTTCCTGTGAAGGAAATTGATGCCTCAGATGTGTAAGCAGGTCATACATTTTTATCATGGCCTTGTGAGACAGAATGTACGTGTGTGTGTGTGAGTGTGAAGGTCTTCTGTGGCTTTGGACTTAGAATTGAAATGGCTCTGACTCTAATCATTTCACTGCATTCCTCTTATATGAGTGTATCTGTGCGTGTGTGACATTAAATTATTCATTTAGTGGCCGTTTTTATCAAAAGTGACTTATAAATGAGAAAAAGCACAAGCAATTTATCACGAAAGAGCAACAATATTAGTAGTGCCACACTACTGAATTTTTAATATTAATTCAGATCAGTAGACTTGTAAACATGTTTTGCGGGGTGCAAAGTGTCATCACTCCTCATAAAACAGGCCAAAAATGTTCAAACTATGTCTATTAGGAATAGGAAGTATTTAGGAGTATGATTTTATCAATTAAGGACAACACATGTTAACTGGACATCCTCATAACAGCATATGCAAATAATTTAGTAATATATAATAAAATATACATTATTATAAATAACAAAAAATTATTACATTTTGTTATTGTAAAACATGAAATAATGCAAATGGTGATTAATAATAACTGTATAATTAATTTATAAAATAAATATTTAAAATATTTAAGTATATAAAATATATACATACATACACACACACTTAATTAAATATATACACACACACACACACACATGTCTGTACGTGTATATATACGTGTGTGTTTGTGTGTATACACAATTATAATTGATTTATTAATTTATAATTAATTTATAGAATGAATACATGTATGAAAACATATAGTATGAAAAAAACTATAATATTCAATTTCTTAAATATAAATAAATATATATATATATATATGTGTGTGTGTATGTTTGGCTTACATCTGGCTTTGAGTGCTGGAAGATTTTGAGCGGTAGTGCGAGATCATCTTTGGAGAGGGTGACCAGATATTCTCTGAGCAAAGTGGAGGCAGAGCCCTCATCCTGTCCTTCACATCGGTGCAGAAACGGGACCATCCACTGGAATGAATTCCTTACATATCGATCCTCACTGGACTAAAACAGAGAAATAAGGTAATACAACAAGGTCAGTAAATGACAGCATCTTCTGTTGAGAAACACAATATCGCAGTTTTAAAAGGAACAGTTTACATTGATCCAAACCCGTAACATTATGACTTTCTTTCATTAAACACAAAACGAGTCATTTTGTCTTTCCAATTTCAATAAAGAAGATAGGAGTCTCAAAAAGCTTCAAAAAGAGTGTCCTTTTCAATGAAGAAATCATTCAGATCCTTTCGGAAGCATTTTTGTTGCCTTTTATGTTCCACAGAAGAAAGAAAGCCTGGAACGACAGGAGGGTGTGTAAAAGCTGACAGAAGGCTCATTTCTGATTGAGTTGAGTGTTCCCTCAGAAAACATTAAAAGTATCACTAGTAAACAGACACTAAGATGGCGATTCCCCCACTCACAGTTTTTTTCCTCTTAAACAAGCAAATGAGTATTAAATCATTTTTAATGAAAGCATTAAATCCAAACCAGCCCGCTGGATGTGCTTACTGCAGTCGTAATGAGAACATCCCTGTAAACACAAATCTACACACACTCTTTTACCAGTGCTCTTCTTTATAAAGAGCTGCCTAAATATACACTATGTATGAATGTTTAGTGAAGCAGAGGTGTTTAAATCAATACGAGTTGTTTGCGGTATGGCTATTGACACTTCAGACAAGAAGAAAACATTACACTATGTCAGTATTATACATAGACAGCGGTGAAAAATGTGAACATAATAAAACAAGTGTTGAAGGAGGTTGAAGACAGCAAAACAAAGAGAGAACAGTCTCAAAACATACATTTTTCATGAGGAGGCGGAGCTTGTCAATGTCCCTGAGCTGCTGCAGCTCCTTTAGTGTGAGACTTAGGTCACATGCCGTCTCGTACACCAGTGTCTCCATGGTAACCAGGTCGTCGCACAGCACCTCCAGCCCAGGAATGTTCTGCTCTTTTCCCAGACGCACCAGAGACAGAGCACAATCAACCTGTGTGGACCAATCAAAAAGCTTAAACGATCTAATAGAGACGCCCAATATAAATAAGAGCAAAGCATTGTCTAACACATTCAAATAAGAAAACCGTTATAGGAACTGGCATTTCATCCTGGAAACCGTGCATTAAAATATAGTATTTTAATGTATATATTAATAGCTAAAGTTAGGTACATGATTAATTGTTTATTATTTACTATTAATCCTGAATTTTTGTGAAATATGCCTCTAAGGAGACACTTAAAAAAAGTTAATTAAAATACAAAATCATAATAATAAAGTAAAAAAAACAAACCAAAAAAAACATATATCAATAATAATTATACAATAGGTATACATTAAATCCCATAATTATATTGATTAATCGCATTCCAAAATAAGTTTTTGGTTACATAATACGTGTGTGTGCTGAGCCTATTTACTATGTATATACAAATACACACACATACAGTATAAATATTGAAATATTGAAAAACTTTTCTTTTTGATTAATCGTCATTAATCATTGGATAGCACTTTATATTAGGGCTGTCAAATGATTAAAATTTTTAATCAAATTAATCAGGATTTTCAGTGGATTAATCATGATTAATCA